>JAXQQM020063027.1:0-56684 GCA_034641835.2 Pinus albicaulis | reverse complement strand
TGCCATGTATATGTTTCATTGAGGCTGCATAGTCTAGCTTGAGAGATCATTTCCTCAAGAAATTATATATATTTATTTTCTGCTAACATCTAATGTAATGGTTATGTGGATCTTCCGGCATTTTGGTTTTAATGCATTCACTGCTATTTCTAGATCATGTTTATGAATTGCTGATCTCACAGTGGTAATATCTTGAGATATTCCCAATAGTGTTGTTGTTCTTAATTTGGGAACATTACATTTTTTTACTTGAAGATTTTTTAATAGTGCAAATCTACTGATTCTTACAAGATTGAGATTGCAGAGAGGAGAAGAGGAGCTACTGATAGCTAGTCCAAAATTTAGGACAAGAAGGAAGAAGGTTGAGAAAGCATCCTCCTTACCTAAAGGACCACTCAAGGCAACACTTGAAGCACAAGAGGCTGAAGTGGTTGAAGAGATACAAGTTGCAGAGATAGAGCTTGAATCTACAGCCAAAATGCTAGGCCATGAAGGAGCTCATGAAAATTTTGAAGAAGAGGATGTGAAGAATGAGTTCAAAGAAATACAGAGAATGGTGAAACTTATGTATGAAGATTTTATGGCAAAGGAAACTGGAGAAGGTTCAAAAAACCCTCATAGAGAAGAACCTTCAAACAGTAAAAAGGAGGAAGAGAGGAGCTCAAAAGCTAGTGGTGGAAAACCATCTCATTCTCCACCACCATCATCATCATCATCCTCATGAACATCTTCATCTTCCAAATCCACTACAAAAACAAGGAGTAAAAACATTTATGAAGAGGGTAGTAAGAAGAAGCCATTCAAGGGTAAGGGAAAAGAGAAAGGAGGAAAATGGAAGGGAAATAAGAATGTAAGTGTGAAGCAAGAAGGGGAGAAAATAACATGCAAACATGGTTCCAAAGAGGGGCATGATGAAGCTCACGGTTGGAAACTACATCCCGAACTAAGACCAAAGAAACCAAATAAAAAAGGGAAACAAAATACGACTGCCACCACACAAAATGATCTTGGATCTGATATAGGAGATGAAACCAAGATATTTTCCATGGTTAACAATGGAAAGGAAGCAATTGAAAGTTCTAGTACCTCAAATAGTCACAATAACACTTCAATTGAAGACACAAAGATAGAATTATTCCATGTTGGAGTAATTTCTAATCATACAAATATTGATGCCTTATTTGATACAAGGTCACAAGAAAACTTGATTTCAGAAGAATTAGTTAAAAATTTGAACCTTGAAATTGTACCTCATCATAAGCCATACCCTTTGGGTTGGATAGTCAATAATTCAAATTTACAGGTGACAAGGAAATGTATTTTCTATTACTACAAACTTTGTTGATGAAGTTGAGTTAGATGTTGTACCACTTGATATTTTAGGGATTATCTTGGGTAGTCCATATTTTTATGATAGGAAAGCGTTCTTCTATTGTCATGAGAACAAATATCATTTAATAAAAGATGGAGTGGATTATATTGTGAGAGCTCATCGCAAGAAACTGAATATCTCTTTAGTTAATGCAGGGCAAATGAAGAGGCTAGTAAATGCAAGTAAAATTTTGTGCTTCTCATGTTCAAGAAAAAAGAAGATGTTAATTGTGAATATTTTGAAGGATGTTATGAAAAATTGAAATCTTATTTGTTTGATGTGGTAATTTAGCATGGCAAGATGTCTCAAGAACCAAAAGGGTTGTCACCCATGAGGGGAATTCAACATGAGATTCAGTTGTAGCAAGATGTTCCACTTTCGAATATTGGTATGTATCGCATGAAAATCATGGAAAGTTTGGAAATCAAGAAGAAATTCCAAGAGTTTCTGAAGAAAGGTATCTTACACCCATCTACTTCACCATGTGGTTCTCCAATAGTTTTGGTTCCAAAGAAGGACGAGACTTGGCGCATGTGTATCTATTTCTATGCACTGATCAAAATGACGGTAAAGAATCGATACCCACTTCCAAACATTGATCATTTTCTTGATCAGTTAAAGCCTACAAAGTATTTCACTAAGTTAGATTTAAGAAGTGGTTATCATCAAGTTAGGATAGCTGAAGAAGACATTTGGAAAACTGCTTTCAAGACTAGACAAGTATTTTTTGAGTGGTTAGTTATGCCATTTGGCTTAACAAATGCACCAGTTACTTTTATGAGAGTGATGAATGATGTACTTAAACCATTTCTATATGACTTTGTTATTTTTTACGTAGATGAAATACTCATATTCAATAAATCAATAGAAGAACATGTCATGCATGTGAACAAGGTACTTGATGTTTTGAGAAAAGAGAAATTGTTTCTTAAGAAGTCAAAGTGTGAATTTGGTAAGACTTCATTGGTATATTTGGGACACATAGTTGGAGGTTAATTGAAGATTGATCCTTCCAAAGTTGAGGTCATTTTGAATTGGCCCAAGCCCAATATATTTACCGAGGTAAGAAGCTTTTTAGGGGCAACACAATATTGGAGGGAATTTATTGCTAATTTTTCTTCCATTATAGCAGTGTTACATGCATTGACAAGAATAAATAAAGTCTTCCATTGGGGATATTTGCAGTAGAAATAATTTGATGCTTTAAAGAAAAAGATAATTTCAGCACCAGTACTATCACTTACAAATCTAAGACGACCATTTGAGATCCAAACGGATGCAAGTGATTGTGCTATGGGAGCAGTGCTCATGCAGCATGGTAAGCCTATCTCATTTCATTCTGAAACTTTTAATGGAGCTGTGACTAAATATCCTACACATGATAAAGAGTTATATGCATTGGTACAAAGTTTAAATAAATGGAAGAATTCCTTGATGGAAAAAGAGACCATTATCCATACCGACCATAAGCCATTGCAGTATTAACAATCACAGTCCAAATCGCAGCAATCAAGACATTTCAGGTGGATGGGTTTTCTACAACAATTTCACTTGGTTATTAGGTACAAGAAAAGAATCTACAATAAGGTAGTTGATATGCTCTCTAGGCCTATTGTAAATTCAACTATTATTCTCAAGCACAATTCTATTATGCATGAAATTTACATTGAATAGTATGTGAATGATAGTGATTTTCAAGATGTGTATGAGAACTTGAGTAAGGGAAACCAAAGTGAAGAGTTAGATTATCATGTGCATAACATTTTGTTGTATCACTTGGGCAAGTTATGTATACCATAGGGAGAAAGAAATAGTGTCATAAGGGAGGCGCACACATCATTGATTGCAGGACATTTCGATGTAGGAAAGATAGTAGCACATCTACAAAGGTATTTTTGTTGGCCACGCATGAATGAAAGTGTTTCTCATTTTATTAGAGGATGTTATTTATGTGCAACAAGTAAGCCTAGCAATAGGAAGCTTGGCTTGTACACACCACTTCCAGTTCCTTCTCATCCTTGGGAGAGCATCTCAATGGATTTTGTAGGAGGCCTTCCTATGTCAAGGAAAGGTCATGATTATTTGTATGTTGTGGAAGATAGATTCAGCAAAATGTGTATTTTGATGGCATGTAAGAAAACTATTACAGCTAAACAAACTGCTAATATTTACTTTCAAAATGTATGGATCCATTTTGGTCTTCCTACTTCTATTGTAAGTGATCAAGATTATCAATTTGTTGGGAATTTTTGGTCAAAATTATGGGATGTGATGGATACAAATTTGAAGAAGAGTACAAAATTTCATCCGCAAACAGATGGTCAAAAAGAGGTGGTAAATAGGTATGTTATTCATCTTCTAAGAGGCTATTGTAGCAAGCATCCCAAGTTGTGGGACGAAAAATTACACTAGATACAACATGCATACAACCAAGAAAAACATTCTTCCACAAATACATCGCCATTTGAGGCATGTTTTGGCTACTTTCGAAGATCCCCATTGGACTTTATCTTTGAAAAAGACATTGCTATAGATGGACATAGTGACATAGATAAAGCAAGAAAGTTCATTGAGAAAATTCAGTTGGTACATCACACAGTGCAAGAGCAACTTGAGAAGAGTCAAAGCAGCTACAAGGAAAGGCATGACAAACATCGGGTTGATCAAAAATTTCAAGTTGGAGATGAAGTTTGGTTGTACATTAGCAAAGAAATATTGCAAGGGGGAGGTAAAAATCTCAAACCAATCCATTATGGTCCATTTAAAATTTTGGAAAATATTGGTACAAATGCATTCAAGCTAGATTTTCCTCCTTATAAGCAAATTTATTCTGTCGTTAATGTTGATAATTTGAGATTATTTAAGCCTCCTTTGATTCATGATCAAGGAGAGCATGTTCAGCTGCCATCAATAGATGATTTCTCACCATAATATCTTGATGAACTTCAACAAGAGCTCATACTTGACAGAAGAATCAAAAATTCAAGAAGATGGAATGTTGAATACCTTAGAGTTGGACACAAAGGTCAAAATCCTTCAAAGGCAAAATGGTTGGAGATTGGAAAAGTGAGGGAGATGTACCCTCACTTTCTCAATAATTTATAATATCTTTTGGGGTCCAAAAGGATTCTATTGGGAAGGAATGATCTAAAGCTTAAGTTTTAGCTAAAAATTGAAATTGCTCGAAATTTCTTCAAACCTAAATGAACAAATAAAGTTCGCCGTTAGGATTCCGGCGCAACTTGTTTCATCAAAATCCGAGTTCATATGACAAATTTATCGTCTACTGTTCATTTTCTAAAACATGTAAAAAATGAGCAGAATGGGTACAGTGATGATGTGGTAGGTACAGTCAGCATTGAAGGAATATTCTCCAGATTGCAGCCAGTGACACTGTGACAAGTGTCGTCCTCAGATTCACCAGATTGGTTAAGTGAAGAGAAAAATTTCCCAATGACCTCCAATTCTTCCCAAGTTGGAATTTGAATTTTTTTATAGGATTGGAGTGAAACCAAACTAAAGGGCGCCATGTGTCCTCTCTGGTGGGCCACCTCCTAATTTATGGGGTTGAATTTTATGGACTGGACCTTGGTCTAATGGTCGAATTATGTGATGACATTAGTGGTCAAACTATATTTATATATATATATATATATATATATATATATATATATATATATATATATATATATATATATATATATATATATATATATATATATATATATATATATATATATATATATATATATATATATATATATATATGTTTTCAAATCGCATTTCGGTGGCCTTGACTAAGTATGGAGGAGCCTCTACCTAAATCTGGAGCAGAGTTAAATGTGGCCGAGTCAACAAATTTGGTGGGAAGATTTCTTTATGAGTTGGCACAAAACATTATGGCGGAGTCGGGGCTCGAACCCCTGACCGCCTGCCTGCAAACCGACCGCCATACCGTCTCATCCACCAAGTAGTTATTACCCCTTATGACTTTTGCATCCATTTGAAGTCTAACTATTGACCATTTTGGGGTTGGAGGGGACCAGCCCCTCAGGCCAACCCCCTCCCCATGTGGCCACTGTAGAAATTTGATAACTGATATGTTATACACCAAGATTCTCCTGATCACACACTGTTTTAACTTGATGCACAATACAGAATCTCTTCTACCATTGATCATTAATTGCGGAAATAAAAACAATCGTATGCGCACATTAAAACCATAAACAATCACACATATGAACACATTATTTTATGGGAAAGCTTAAAGCTGAAAACCCCCAACTATCTGTATATTATATGTCATAGATATCATGTAGCAATCATTATACAAATCTCCTCACAAGCTCTCAGTACAATCTCCAATTGCTACACACTAATCAGGTCTGATCTAGCAAAACACATGCTCCAATCTCTGCCACCTGATAGCCTGCCTCTACTGCACAATCACTGCTAAAGAATGGCTCTGAATGAACTCGAATTGGTCCAGCCTTGCTCACGCAATCCTCATTGGCATCTCCAATCATTGTTTGTTGCAAATCATGCAACACTATAGTCACAAATGATAGTCACACTGCTCTTCATTGGTCTCCACTGAAACTGTCCATGCACTGTAGTTAACTGATGTATTCTTTAGTTGATTAATGAGTTAATAATTAGTGAATTAATTCACACCACTCTCACTAGTGTATCAATCAGTTAGACTAGATACAACTAGCTCAACTATGTTTAACTGAGTTAAACTGAATACAACTCCACTAACTTCCTCAATCAACTCCACCAAACTCTGTCACATGAGTTCTAACTGAAGTCAACATGAAATAGCTCCACTAAACCCTAGGAATAGCGTAATTCCTTCTGTCAGCTGCATGTGCCACATCCGTGCACTCAACTGAAGTGCTCCAAGAGGATAAGATAATGTTTAGAGTCCAAATATTATTAAGAGCTAATAATATTCGACATATCTATTTTTAGACTGGCAATCTAAAAATAGATTCCACCCAGTATGTCTAAAAATAGAAGTCCATATACTTTTTCCGACTTTACCAACCATCCAAAAATAGCATCCTGCAACTCATAGAACATGATCCATATGTCTAAAAATAGACCTTTGTGCCAAAAATAGCCTGCGGGCCCACTTAGTGAAGGCGACATATTTTCACTAAGCTCATCATCTTGTTGCAATCTCAACACTCCCCCTCAACAAGATAAGGATTATCTTCCACCCCTATCCTGCCTCTGTGGTATTCGAATGTGCTCCCAGTGAGCACCTTTGTCAAGATATCAGCGTCCTGATCCTCCATGGGAATGTATGAAAGTAACATGATCTTTTGCTGCACACAATCTCCAATATGATGATATCGAATGTCAATGTTTTTAGATCTATCATGAAATATTGGATTAACCAAGATTTTGACTCCAACTCGATTACTGGCAATATACCGCGTAGGACTCATGTGAATCCTAACAACCCAACCAAAGACCATTCATACAGTCGCATGCAACCATCACTCACCGCCACATACTCTCTATTCGCTGAACCCAGTGCTACGTGATCTCTCGCTTCCCCGCCGTACCAAGAAATCGTTGTCGACCCGACATCAAAATCCCTCCGCATGTGCTCTCCTTCTCGTCCGCGTCCCTCCGTATGTGCTCTTTCGTCCGCGTTCCCCGCCCGACCGCATCCGTGAAGCCACATAGCTCACCTCATCTCGACCTTCGTACCATAATCCATATCCCGATGTGCCTCTAAGATATCTCAATACATGCTTGCCTGCCTTCCAAAAGAGCTTGGTAGGCTTAACCATAGCTTGTGAAAGCTGGTTAACAGCATAGCATATGTCGAGTCGTGTATTGACTAGATACATAAGCGACCCCACCAACTGTCGGTAAACAGTGGCATCCACTACCTCTGCCGATGTAGCATCCTCTTTCCTCCATCCACCAAGAAGAGGAGTGTCGATAGGCTTGCAGCCATGCATGTTAAACTTCTCTAGTATCTCCCGGGCATACTTTCCTTGAGACACAAACAGTCCATCACTGCGCTGCCAAATTTCCAATCCCAGGAAATAATGAAGGAGGCCCAAGTCCTTCATCTCAAACTCCTTTGAAATATCAGCCTTGCATGAGAGTATCAACAGTTCATCACCTGTCAGAATCAAATCATCTACATAAAGTAAAATGATCAGCAACTTACCCTTCACCACAATCTAGTATAGGTTTGGATCTGCCTCACTCTTGGAGAATCCAAGTCTGGTGAAATAACTGTCTATCCATGTTTACCAAGCACAAGGTGCTTGCTTCAACCCATACATCGCTCTTTTGAGCCTGCACACATGCGACTCGCTGCTGAAGATCTCGAAACCTTCGGGCTGCTCTATGTACACCTCCTCCTCAATCACTTCGTTGAGGAACGCAGTCTTCACATCCATCTGATGAATATGCCACCCCATCTGCGCTGAGAGAGCAAGAATCGTTCGTATGGAAGAATACCTTGCGACAGGTGCAAAGGTTTCCTCATAATTGATCCCCTCAATCTGTGAGAAGCCTCGGGCAACAAATATTGCCTTGTACTTCTCCACACTCCCATCAGCTGCTTGCTTCACTTTGTAGATCCATCTTGAACCCACCACCGATTTCCCTTCTAGCCTTGGGACAATCTCCCATGCATTGTTTCCGACAAGCGAATCATACTCTTCCACCATGGCATCTACCCATGCGGGATCCTCCACAACTTCCTCGAAAGAGGATGCTTCCGCTACGACACACTTGCTCATAAGAGCCATGTATCTAGTGTACTACCAAAGGGACTGCGATTGTCTCCATACTGTGATGTATATTTTCCCACAATCTTCTCTCGCATCTTGAGCCAGTCGCTCACCTTCGTAGTGCGTCTGCTCCTCTGCTGGCCGGCATCGCATGAGTGGTCTCTTCCACTCCATGAACCTCCTCTTGTGGCTGATCCACATCCCGAGGCTCATCCTTAGGAACTAATAGCTCCTCATCTGCATGCAAGTGTGGCTCCCTCTCAAGTGAACACTTCATGGCTTTCTCCTCATGAAATTTGATATCCCGTCGCACAACAGTCTTGCGACTGTCTGGAAAATACACATGATAGTTGTGGGGTGTATCAGTGTACCCTACAAATATCCCAACCTCTGCAGTCGGCTCCAACTTCTTCCTGGCATCCTTCGTCACATGAATGTAAACAGGTGAACCAAAAATCCTCAAATGGGAAATATCAGGCCTCTTACCAGAAAACGCCTCCTCGGGTGTACTCATGCCAAGTATCTTGTCAGGACAACGGTTCTGCACATATACTGCATTATTGCATGCCTCCGCCCACAAGTGAATGGGTAGGCCCCGATCATGCAACATCGCCCGTGCAGCACCCACGATCGTTCTGTTCTTCCGCTCGGTGAACCCCATTCTCACTGTAACAGAGGGTGCTATGAGCTCTCTTCGACCTCCTCGCCGCAAAAGTCCTTGAATTCGCGCAGATGAATTCACCACCATTGTCGCTCCTCCTATGAGCCTTCACTCGTCGATTCTTTCTCAACTAAGGCCTTGAACTCACTGAAATTCTGAGATGTTTCACTCTCCTTCCGGTATGCAGAAGAAGATCCAAAGAATTCCGAGAAAAAACATCAACAAATACTTCGACAGTACATGTGCTTACCGTCGAAGCCACCTAGAAAGGTCCACACACGTCTGTGTGAATTCTCTCAAGGATCGTCATGGCACGACTATCCTTCTCATGAAAGGTGGCTTTCACAAATTTTCCCAAAGTACATCCCTTGCACTAATCTGACTGCGCAAGTGTACCCTTGGGAAGCCCAGTAGAAATCTGCTGCAAAATTTTCAAAGCACCATGGTGAAGATGACCCAATCTCCTGTACCATAGCTCGCCCTCATCCCGGCTCACCACTCCTTCTGCCTTGCCTGCCATTGTTGTGCAGCCATCTACCTACAATTGATAAAGGTTCTTAACTCGAACCCCTATCCTCCAAGTTTCACCAGCTGCCTTACTGCGCATGAAAGCCTTTCCCTCGCTAAAGACAACATCATATCCCTTTTCTTCTAACATCGCCATAGAGATAAGATTCTTCTTCAATCCTAGAACATGCATCACTTCCTTCAATACGAAGGGTTTACCCGAATCCCTCTCAAAGGAAATGGTACCGATACTGGTCGCATTGTATCTACCATCATCGCCCATCTCAATGTGCACTCCAAGATCTTTCTCATCTAGATCAGTAAACAAATATTTGTCTCCTGTCATGTGAAAAGACGTATCACTGTCAAGAAACCGCATTGAACCCATCATACTTGAGACCAAGCATGCGATCAGTGAAAAATCTAGCTCACACTGTGAAGCTAAGGCCTCTCCAGCTGAAGATCCAGTAGCCTGCTTATTTTTCTTCTTCTGTGGACAATTAGTGGCGTAATGTCTGTGTTGGTGACAGTGAAAGCACTTCACCTTGGACATGTCCTGCTTCTTGCCTTTCGCACCGGATTGAGAAGCATTCTTCTTTCTCTTCCCCTTCCTTGCTTTGGCAGCCAAATCATAATTTTCTTCATCTGAGTTCTTTGATGAAGATTCGTCCCTGGTACTTCGCCTTATCTCCTCTTGCACAAGATCCGACCAAATTCGCTCCCATCCTGGAAATTTCTCCTAACCATTGACAGAGTCCTGATAGGAATGCCAACTCTTCAGAAGCCTAAGGAGAGCCAAGCTCACCAAGTCCTCATCATCTACAGTCACCCCCACACTTCCTAGCTCATCCCTGCATTGGATGAACTTCTTGAGGTACTTGGGCATACTATCGCCTTTCTCCATTTTTATGTTCCTGAGTTCATCCTTGAGCGCCAACTTCCTCTAGTCGCTCTTGCTTTGGAATAATTCTTTCAACGCTTTCCACATCAAGAATGGAGAAGCCTTACCATGAAGTCTGGACACTATGTTATCCTTTACACCTTCCAACAGAATTCTTCGACACTTTGATGTCTTCTTTTTCCCTGCGTCAAGTGTGGTAACATCGCTAGAAGCAGGTTTTGGAATTTCTGCATCTATGAACTCCTTCAACCCATTGTCATCCAGCACTGCCTCCATCCTGTCATTCCATGCAATATAATTCTGGCTACCCTCAAGGGCATACTCCAATCGCAATCCATTGAAAGACATCTCAACTTCAACACCAAGAAAACACTGCTGCAAATTTGAATTCCACCAGCACAAAACTCAACCACTTCAATGTTTTGCAATTGCTCTAATGATCAATATCGCTTTGATACCATGTAGAAATTTGATAACTGATATGTTATACACCAAGATTCTCCTGATCACACACTATTTTAACTTCATGCACAATACAGAATCTGTTCTACCATTGATCATTAATTGCGGAAATAAAAACAATCGCATGCGCACATTAAAACCATAAACAATCACACATATGAACACAGTATTTTATGGGAAAGCTTAAAGCTGAAAACCCCCAACTATTTGTATATTATATGTCATAGATATCATGTATCAATCATTATACAAAGCTCCTCACAAGCTTTCAGTACAATCTCCAATTGCTACACACTAATCAGGTTCGATCTAGAAAAACACATGCTCCAATCTCTGCCACCTGATAGCCTGCCTCTACTGCACAATCACTGCTGAAGAATGGCTCTAAATGAACTCAAATTGGTCCAGCCTTGCTCACTCAATCCTCATTGGCATCTCCAATCACTGGTTGTTGCAAATCATGCAACACTATAGTCACAACTGATAGTCACACTGCTCTTTCACCTACCTCTTCACTGGTCTCCACTGAAACTGTCCATGCACTGTAGTTAACTGATGTATTCTTTAGTTGACTAATGAGTTAATAATTATTGAATTAATTAATAATTAATTCACACCACTCTCACTAGGGTATCAATCAGTTAGACTAGATACAACTAGCTCAACTATGTTTAACTCAATTAAATTGAACACAACTCCATCAACTACGTCAATAACTCCACCAAACTCTGTCACATGAGTTCTAACTGAAGTATCCATGCAATAGCTCCACTTAACCCTCAGGAATAGCGTAATTCCTTCTGTCAGCTCTTGTGCCACATCTGTGCACTTAACTGAAGTGCTCCAAGAGAATAAGATAATGTTTATAGTCCGAATATTAGCTAATAATATTCGACATATCTATTTTTAGACTGGCAATATAAAAATAGATTCCGCCCGATATGTCTAAAAATAGAAGTCCATCTATTTTTTCCGACTTGACCAACCATCCACAAATAGCATCCTGCAACTCATAGAATATGATCGACATGTCTAAAAATAGACTTGCACCAAAAATAACCTGCGGGCCCACTTAGTGAAGGCGACTTCTTTCCACTAAGCTCATCATCTTGTTGCAATCTCAACAGCCACGACCGCTGAACTGGGAGCTATGACAAACTAAACCGGCGGGAATTTATAAGTGTGGGTTAATTAAGTTTAAATGTGGATTAGTTAAGTTAATCCAGCATTAGCACTTAATACTTGCTTAAACATTAATACAAGCTTATCCACCGTAATCATGCTTAGCATTAATTAATCCGACATTTAAGCTGGAATAGAATTCAGAGGCAACACCAAACTTAGCGGGAATGCCAAATTTATAAAACTAACTGGCAGTTTCTCCAGTTTTGGAGGAGAAATTAGGGCAAAGTTGGTTTTGGTCATAACTCACTCAATTTTGGACCAAAATGAGCTCAGAAAGAGTCATTCTAGGCTAATTGAAATGTTGGGAACTCAATGAAGTAGGTTTCAGGGGAAGAAAACGTCATCTACAGGTGTTTTAGTGCATTTGAATATTTTTTAAGGTCAGGGCCACTAGGTGTTGGGGTCATTGCCAAAGAATCCAGAGTCCAAATTCAGCAAAAAAATAGTCATTTTTGGGAGATTATGATGTTTTAAACTCATTGGAATAGGTTACAAGAGGTTTTGAAGCTTTGTAACAGCAATTTTAGCACACTTGAAGCTAATACAAAGTCACACTATGAAGCTAGACCAAGGAGATATAGCCCAGGAGGGGCGAACTCCTTTATCAAAAATTCTCTGTGTTAAGCTCTGTTATATGTGCTTACTGTGTTTACTATTGCTTCTATTATGTCATTTAAATTTATGCTTTTTAAGCTTATGACAAATTCATAATTTCACTAAGTACATAGTTTGCCAATCACATGCTCTTAAACAAACTCATGAAGGATAAGTAAAACAATGCAAAGAAATGTTTATATCTGAAATGAAACTAGCACAGCATTAACTAGCAAGTAATTTCAGATTAGTTTTAAAGTATCTGGTTTTAAAATGTTTATATATTTGTAATGGCTCCTTCTAAACTTCTTATTTGGAATTTCTTCACTGGACTTCCGATTGCCACCACTATTAAAGGTAGTAAATCTCTTGTCGAAAATGAAATTTAGTAGTAAGAAGAATGTATCTACTTATAATAATGCTCTTCAATTTATTTTAAATTGTAATAATTATGATATTTATGAAGGTGTTATGTGAATAATTTTTAATCTCACTTTGACAGGCTTGGTCAAAGACTAGTGAAAATCATTGCCATTTACCTCTATACGCACTTGGGATGAATTCACAAAAAAAATTGTTTATGTTTTTCAAGACTACAATTATGAAAAGATTTGTGATAAACTTGACACTTAGTAGATTTGAAGATGAGTCTTTGGATGCTTTTCTATTAGATTTAAATTAGTTTGTTTTTCAGTCTCAATCTTAAGGTTTACTTCTTGCGTTTCAATTAATAGGATGGTTTAGAAATTTAGCTTCTCTTCCTTGCTTTCCAAATCCATAAAATAAAACAATTTCAATATTTGATGAGTCACCTTCTATTTCTATTAACATGACTAAATTTTCACCTATTGAAGATGTACATGTCAATCACGATGAAATTAGATCATCCATGTATGATAAATTCCTACAAATGGTACATGCTTCCTACAATGTTAATGAATACATTGATGTTGTAGGTTATAACCCTGTACATAAATTACCTGCAAACAAATTCTTAAAACATAAAATGAATAATGGCGAGAAAATAAAACAAATATACACAACACTTTTCCCCTAGATCCAAAAACCGGGACTACCAGATTGATTTTTGATTATATTCCTTTCAATGTTAAAATACATATATATACATGTCAAAGCATTCATAAACCCCAATACATTAACCCTAGATTAGAATATTAATAGTAGTTCTCTTGAATGGATCTACAAAATACCATGGGAAGAAAACCATCATGCCCAAAACCATGTGCAAAACCCATGCAAAAAACCATAGGTAGGTCCACCCACCTATTATAGGGTCTAAAAAATATTTCAATGTGCACTAACCTAGACCCTTTTTAGGGGGGCTATCGCCCCCCTGTGACCCCCTTGCTATGCCTGGTGCAATTGAGATCGGAAACTATCGTGGAAAGAATATAAAACACACCCAACATATGTTTTCTCTCATGTTACTAGTCCAAAATCACAAAACTTGGAAGAACTTAACAATCAACTTCAAGAAAATATGGAAAACATACTTGAAGAATCAAATGCTTATAAATATGAAAATCACCAAGAAACAAATTTAGAAAATAATGTGCAGTAATAGAAGCAACAAGAAAATTTGCAAATAGAAAGTTCCAACAATGAGCAACCAAGCATTAATCTTCAAGAAAGTATGATCAACTAGAAAAATGACCAAGAATATGAAATTTTCAACATGAAAAGAGAGCAATCTTTCCAAATCGTGAAAATTTCAGGTTTATTTCTTCTAACAAACACTTTTTAATTTACCATGATCTTTTTTCTAGTTGTAATTCATTCGCTAATAATCCAACAATTCCTCTTTTCACAACTGATAATTTTAAAAATGGACAAGTTGTTATAAAATTAATAAATAATGAATTTCCAATTAGTTTTCATTTTGATAAAGAGTTGTTTAATTATCATTCTTTCAACAATGTTGAAAACTTATTCAATCATTGTTATTATGCTGATATGTCTTGTGGAAAGGAAGGGGTTGTTGATGAAATTCGTCAACTCATTTATGATAATTATTTAGAGTTCAAGGATAGTGAGTCAATCCAGTCATTATCAATTCCTCACCCTCTTGATAGTTATTATATGTTTCAAAATGAAGACTCTCCTTTTACATATATTGTTATTGAAGAGTTTCATTTTGAAACCACATCAAATCATGATGATTTTTCCATTTTTCTTTACGACTCTGACATTTCTCGAATTCCCATTTTTTATTCTAAGCTTGAGCTTCCATTATTTTCACAAGTAGAAGCTTGCGTTTTATCTTTATTGTATTATTTCAATCAATACTTGTGAGAAGGAAATTATTTCAAACAAATCCCAATTGTGTTGTATCATTAGCTGTAATAATAATGTAAATAATGATCCGAGTTTATTGTTTTTGTTTCATTTCTTATGTTCATTTTCATATTTGTTTGCTTCTTCCATTTTCAGATTCCTAGATATCTTAAGTTGGCATATTGAGAAATCATATGTTGAACACTCACATATTGCATTAATAGTTGAATCTGAAAATGAAATTCAAAGCGTTAGTCATAAGCATCAGGACATTTTAATTTCAGTTTCATTTGATGTTCATGTCTTATCATCTTATTCTTTCCTCCAAAATGCATTTTCCACAAGAATCAACTTTTATGAGTGCATCAATACAATATGACCAGCCATTCAAACCAGTTAAAGATCTTCTGACCGATTCATTAAGCCTCCATTCGTACTTCATTGATCCATTTGACAGTTATTTTGAAGGTTCCCTTACAAAAACTATTTTTAATAGTAAATTTCTTCATGTGCATAATAATAACAGTTTTATAGAATCCCTAACATCTAAACACACATCATTAAAGCCTGTTGATATTCAACAAGATGATGAAGCTTAGTGAAAATCAATCGCCTTCACTAAGTGGGCCTGCGGGCTATTTTTAGCGCAAGTCTATTTTTAGACATGGTGATCATATTTCAGAAGTTGCAGGATGCTATTTTTGGATGGTTGGTCAAGTTGGAAAAATAGATGAAATTCTATTTTTAGAATTGGGAGAATTTTATTTATAGATCGTCAATCTAAAAATAGAAGTGTCGATTATTATTAGCTCTTAATAATAATCTGATAATAAACATCAACTTATTCTCTTGGAGCACTTTATTTCAGTATACAGATTTGGAAAATCAATGGGCTGAAGGAATTACGCAATTCCTAGGGTTTATTGGTGGTTCATGCATGGAGGACTCAGTTATAACTGAAGTGGAAAATTTATGACAGAGTTGGAAGAGTAGTTCATGGAGTTGTTATTCGGTTTAACTCAGTTAATGGAGTTAAACTCAGTTGAGCTAGTTGTATCTAGTTTAACTGAATGATACACTAGTGAGAGTGGAGTGAATTAATTAGTTAATTACTTCAAAAATAATAACTCATTAATCAACTGAACAGTATAGCAGTTAACTACAGTGCATGTCAGCTCTAGTGGAGACCCAGTGGAGAGATAAGTGAAAGGGCAAGATGGACTATCTGTTGTGACTATAGTGATGCATTGATTTCACCACACACACATTGGAGTTTCCAATGAGGATTGTGCATTAAAGGCAAGGGTAATTCAAATTCATTCAGAGCTATTCTTCAGCAGGGATTGCATAGTGGAGGCAGGCTAGCAGGTGGCAAGAAATCAGTGCATGGATTTGTAGATTTCTTCTAATTAGTGTGTGACGATTGATTGTACTGAGAGCTTGATGTAAAAATATTTGTATGAGATTTTTACATGATCCCCATGATACATAATAAATGATAGTTGGGGTTTTAAGCTTCAGTATTTCCCGTTAAACAACTGTGTTATGTGCGATTGTTTTTATTTGCTTCATGTGTTTACAATTGATTTTAATTTCCACAAAATATTAACAGTGGAAGGATTCTATATTTAGCAAGAAGATAAATATTGTTAGATCAGAAGAATCTGGATATATACATGCATCTTGTATATAATTTCTACATGGTATCAAAGCAGTGTTAATTCTTGAAGATTGCAATTGTGAAGAATTGCTGAGTTTGTGTGGGTGGACAATTCGAATTTTCTTCATAAATTTCTTGGTGCGACAGTTGAGTATACATTGAAATGTCTTTCAATGGGTTGCGATTGGGGTATTCCCTTGATGGAAACTCAAATTACATAACTTGGAAGGATAGGATGAAGGTGGTGTTGGAGGGTAATGAACTGAAGGATTTCATCGATAACGATGTTCCTAAGTCGGGTTCTAGCAATGATGCATTACATGACTCGTGGCAAAAGAAGGTAGCAAAGACATAAAGAATTTTTTTGGAAGCTGTGAAGGACCATATTGTGTCCAGACTTCATTGAAAAGCCACTCCATTTGAAATTTGGCAGGCTTTGACTGATTTTTTCCAAAGAAGCAGCGACCAAAGGAAGTTGGCGCTGAAAGATAAGCTCAGAAAAATACAAATGGAGAAGGGCGACAGTATTCCAAAATATCTCACGAAGTTTGTCCACTATAGGGATGAACTAGGAAGTGTGGGGATTACTGTTGATGATGAAGACTTGCTGAGCTTGGCTCTCCTTGGGCTTCCGAAGAGTTGGCATAGCTACAAAGACTCTATCAATGGACGAGAGAAACTACTGGGATGGGAGCGAATTTGGTCGGATCTTGTGCAGGAGGAGATAAGGCGAAGTACCAGGGATGGATCTTCATCAAAGAATGATGATGAAGAGAATTTTGCTTTGGCTACCAAAGCAAGGAAGGGGAAGGGGAAGAAATCCCATCCAAAATCCGAAGCTAAAGGCAAGAAGCAGGATTTTTCCAAAGTGAAGTGTTTTCATTGTCACAAACATGGGCATTTCACCACTAACTGCCCACAGAAGAAGAACAACAAGAAGGCTGCTGGAGCTGCAGCTGGAGAGGCCTTAGCTTCACAATTTGAACTTGATTTGTCTTTGATTTCAAGCTTGGTTTCAATCTCAATGGGATTGGTGTGGTATCTTGATAGTGGTGCGTCTTTCCATATGACGGGAGACAAGGAGTTGTTTAGTGACTTGGAGGAGAAGGACCTTCAAATGCATATAGAGATGGGTGACGATGGTCGATATAGTGAGACCATCATTGGGACCATTACCTTTGAGAGGGAGTGAGGTAATCCATTTCTGTTGAAATATGTTATGCATGTTCTAGGTCTGAAGAAGAAGTTGGTCTCGATCGTAATGTTGGAAGAAAAAGGTTATGACGTTGTTTTCAGTGATGGAAAAGCTTTCCTGCGACACAAAAAAATGGGTCAAACCAAGATGATAGGGATTCAAGTTAAGAATCTCTACAAGCTGGAGGTAGATATCTGCACTGCAATTATGGGCAAAGCAGAAGAAGGGGTGAGCCAGGATGAGGGTGAATTATGGCACAGGAGATTGGGCCATCTTCACCATGGCGCTTTGAAGATTTTGCAGCAGATTTCTACTAGACTTCCCAAGGGTACTATTTCGCAGTCAGATCAGTGCAAGGGATGTACTATGGTTAAGTTTGTGAAGACCACCTTTCATGAGGAGGAGAACTATTCTTCGGTGATCCTAGAGAGAATTCACACAGACGTGTGTGGACCTTTCTCGGTTGCTTCAACAACAAAACACAGGTTTTATGTTATATTTTTTGATGACTCTCCTCGTAGATGCTGGATCTTCTTCATGTAGAAGAAGAGTGAAACATTCTCAAAGTTATCTAAGTTTAACGCATTGGTGGAGAAGAAGTAGGGGAAGCAAGTGAAAGCTCTACAGAGTGATAATGGTGGTGAATACATCTCGGGCGAATTCAAAGACTTCTTTAGCAAAGAAGGAATTCGAAGAGAACTCATAGTGCCTCATAACCCACATCAGAATGGGGTCGCAGAGAGGAAAAACAGAACGATCGTGGGTGCTGCACGAGTGATGCTGCATGACCAGGGCCTACTGATGCACTTGTAGGCAGAAGCATGCAAAACTGCGGTTTATGTGCAAAATCGTTGTTCTCATAGAGTACTTGGCATGAGTAAACCTGAAGAAGCTTTTACTGGTAAGAAGCCTGATATTTCTCATTTGAATATTTTTGGCTCATCTATTTACATTCATGTGACAAAGGATGCCAGGAAGAAGCTGGAGCCGACTGCAGAAGTTGGGATATTTGTGGGGTACATAGAATCACCCCATAATTATCGTGTGTATTTTCTAGACAATCGAATAAATGTGGTGCGATGGGATATAAAATTCAATGAGGTGAAAGCCATGAAGTTTTCTCTTGAGAGGGAGCTACACTTGCATGCAGAGGAGGAACTGATTGTTTCGAAAGACGAGCCTCTGGATGTGGATCAGCCACAAGAGGAGATTCATGGAGTGGAGGAGTCCACTCATGCACAACCAAACATCAGACAAGGAATAAAGCGCACCACAGAAGCTGAGATACTGAAGCTTAATGTGGCACAGAATGTTGGAGTCCCTACATCACAACACAGATAGAGACAGTCACCTGACCAATTTACTGAATACATGGCTCTTATCAGCAAGTGTATCATGACAGAGCCATCTTCTTTTGAAGAAGCAATGCAGGAGCCCACATGGGTAGATGCCATGGTGGAGGAGTATGACTCCATTGTCACAAACAGTGCTTGGGAGATTGTTCCAAGGCTAGTGGGAAAATCAGTTGTAGGATCAAGACGGATCTACAAGGTAAAGCAAGCTGCTGATGGGAGCGTCGAGAAGTATAAGGAAATATTTGTTGCTCAGGGCTTCTCACAGATCGAGGGGATTAATTATGAAGAAACCATTGCACCTGTCGCACGGTATTCTTCCATAAGGACCATCTTGTCTCTCTCAGCGTAGATGGGTTGGCACATTCATCAGATGGATGTGAATACTGCATTCCTTAATGGGATCATTGAGGATGAGGTGTACATTGAGCAGCCTGAAGGATTTGAGATCTACAGCAGTGATTTGCATGTGTGCAAGCTCCAAAGAGCACTGTATGGGCTGAAGCAAGCACCTTGTGCTTGGTACACATGGATCAACAACTATTTCACTAGACTTGGCTTCACCAAGAGTGAGGCGGATGCAAACCTGTACCAAATTGTGGTGGAGGGTAAGCTTTTAATCAATGTTCTTTATGTTGATGATTTAATACTAACGGGTAATGAGCAGTTGATACACTCATGCAAGGTAGATCTTTAAAGGAGTTTGAGATGAAGGATTTGGGCCTCCTTCATTATTTCCTTGGATTGGAAATATGGCAGTGAGAAGGTGAAATGTTTGTGTCTCAAGGCAAGTGTGCTCGGGAGATACTGGATAAGTTTCACATGCAAGGCTGCAAGCCTATCGACACTCCTCTTCCAGGAAATTGGAGGAAAGAGGATGCTACATCGGCAGAGGTAGTGGATGCCACTGTTTATCGACAGTTGGTGGGTTTGCTCATGTATTTAGTTAGTACAAGACCGAACATATGCTATGCGGTGAACCAACTTTCACAAATGATGGTTAAGCCTACCAAGCTCTTTTGGAAGGTAGGCAAGCATGTCTTGAGGTATCTCAGGGGCACATCTTAGTATGGTTTATGGTACAGACAGACGGATGAGGTGAAGTTGCATGGCTTCACCAATGCAGATTGGGCAAGAAGCCCAACAAATAGAAAGAGCAAATCAGGAGGGGTTTTCAGTATCAGATCTACAACAGTTTCTTGGTATAGCAGGAAACAAAGATCCATGGCACTCAGTTCAGCAGAAGCAGAATACATGGCAGCAAGTCAAGCTGCATGTGAGGCTATCTGGATGAGGAAGATCCTGGTTGGTTTGTTTGGTTCACATTTAGATCCTACAGTGATATATGGTGATAATCATAGTTGCATTAAACTCTCGATTAATCCTGTGTTTCATGATATATCTAAACATATTGATATCTAGTATCATCATATCAAAGTGTGCAGTGGAAGATCATGTTGCTTCAGTACATTCCTACGGAGGATCAGGATGCAGATATTCTGATGAAGGCGCTCAGCAGGAGGAAATTCGAATACCATAGAGGCAGGATCGGGGTGAAGGATAATCCCTATCTTTTTGAGAGGGAGTGTTGAGATTCAACAAGATGATGAAGCTCAGTGAAAATCAGTCGCCTTCACTAAGTGGGCCCGTAGGCTATTTTTGGCACAAATCTATTTTTAGACATGGTGATCATATTTCAGAAGTTGCAGGATGCTATTTTTGGATGGTTGGTCAAGTTGGAAAAATAGATGAAATTCTATTTTTAGAATATTGGGCGACTTTTATTTATAGATCGTCAATCTAAAAATAGAAGTGTCGATTATTATTAGCTCTTAATAATAATCCGACAATAAACATCAACTTATTCTCTTGGAGCACTTTATTTATTTCGAAAGATACGTATTTGGTGCAACCGCTGGGTCAAGGAATTATGCAATTCCTAGGGTTTACTGGTGGTTCATGCATGGAGGACTCAGTTAGAACTAAAGTGGCAAAGTTATGACATAGTTGGAAGAGTAGTTCATGGAGTTGTTATTCAGTTTAACTCAGTTAATGGAGTTAAACTCAGTTGAGCTAGTTGTATCTAGTATAACTGAATGATACACTAGTGATAGTGGATTGAATTAATTAGTTAATTAATTCACAAATAAGAACTCATTAATCAACTGAACAATACAGTAGTTAACTACAGTGCATGTCAGTTCCAGTGGAGACCCAGTGGAGAGACAGGTGAAAGGGAAAGATGGACTATCTGTTGTGACTATATAGTGATGCATTGATTGCACCACACACACATTGGAGTTGCCAATGAGGATTGTGCAATCAAGGCAAGGGTAATTCAAATTCATTCAGAGCTATTCTTTAGCAGGGATTGCGTAGTGGAGGCAGGCTAGCAGGAGGCAAGAAATCGGTGCATGGATTTGCATATTTCTTCTGATTAGTGTGTGACGATTGATTGTACTGATAGCTTGATGTACTAATATTTGTATGAGATTGTTACATGATCTCCATGATACATAATATATGATAGTTGGGGTTTTCAGCTTTAGGCTTTCCCGTTAAACAACTGTGCTATGTGCAATTGTTTTTATTTGCTTCATGTGTTTGCAATTGATTTTAATTTCCACAAAAGATTAACAGTGGAAGGATTCTGTATTTAGCAAGAAGATAAATATTGTTAGATCAGAAGAATCTAGATATATACATGAATCTTGTATATAATTTCTACAAAGCCTACCATGCTATCCTCTCTTCTTACAAATTCACTTGAATTATTAAATAAGATTCATCCAAGATTTTATGATCCAATCAAAACTTGGTTGGAGCATTCGTTTCAAGAGAGGTTTCTTGTAGATAAATTTCTTTTTCTAAACTTATTAAAGGTAAGTGTGCATATTACAACTGAATTTTATTTTGACAATGTTGAAATTTGGTTACCGGAGGACAGGTGGTTCCCTAAGGCTTTGATCTTTGGCCTAGGGAAAAGTATCCAAAAGAATTTATTTTTTCTCCTAAAGTGACTTTATAATTTTTATAAAGTCAAATCTAATTTAAAAGTGACTTTAAGTGATAAAGTTACTAAAGTCTAATTTTAAAGTGACTTTAATAAAGTCAATGTAAAATTAGAAAGGAAAAGTGACTTTGGAAACAAATGACTAAGTGGGTCTTTATTAAAGTGGGGTGAATTAAAAAATAGAAAGTGAGATTTAAATGAGCATTTAATCTCAGCCCTAGATCTCAATCTATTTCAGCCATTGGATTTAGGGATTCCCCAAAAGTCACTTAGGGTTAGATTAAAGGAGGGAAAGGAGGAAAGGTCATTCATTCTTTCATGAGCAGATTGAGAGAGGAGGAGAAGGAGAGCTGGAGATTTTTTCTGAAGAGAGCTTGAGAAGGTGAAGCAGAGGCAAACTCAGCAAATTCGTACAACAGCAAGGAGGGCACGGTTTTCGAGGTAGCAAGAGGCTGCACGAATATCGAGGCATCAAGGCCGTACAGTAGGACGGAAATCGAGATAGTAGTCCGTACAACTGTTTTGTGGCACGTTTTTCGAGGAGAAAGGCAGCACGGTTTTTGAGGAAAAGTACAACAACAAAGGGCTCGATTTCCAAGTTTGTTGGGCACATTTTTCAAGGCAGCCAACACAGTTTTCGAGAAAGGCAGTTTTCTGTAATAAATTTCTATTTTGAGTATTTTGCTATTCTGGCACGTTTTCCATGGTGGAGGCAAACACGGAAAACAAAATAAGTCTGTAATTAATTTGCTGGAATTTTTTCCTGTATATTTCACCTCTCTGTAAAAGCATTTTCCAGAAATAAGAAGGAGCTTTCAAACTGGTTTTCCCCAAGAGTTGTAGGGGGTTTTTCCAGGGTCATGTTGACCAAAAATATCTGTGTTAAAATGTGTGAATGACTGTTTTAAGCTTGCTGATTTTTATTTCTGCATTTCCAGCATTCTTTAAATTTTCCAGAATTTGTGTTTTCAGCAAAAATTTATTTTCCAATTTGTTGAATGTAAGGATATGGGAAAGGGAATTTAACTATTTGGAGAAATAAGGTGAAACTGAAAATCGGGGTGGGAAAATAGGAAATTTCTACATGGTATCAGAGCTTGAGTGCTGAAAGTGCAGTTTGGGACAGCAAGGAGAAAAATACCGCCTGCTGATTTTTCACTCAGAAAATTCCAGCAAACTGATTTTTCACAAACAAAATTTTTATCTTTACTACAGCAGTGCTATTTTTCAGTTTTTAAGACAGCAGGATGTCATTGGGACTGAGGGTGGAGGATAGGTTGGATGGGCATACCAATTATAGCGTTTGGAAGGAAAGAATGCAGAGTATCTTTGAGGAGGCAGAAGTCTGGGATATCATGGTTCATACCACACAACAGCCTGTTAATGTGCCTACTGATGTTGTTCAGTTGGCATCATATAATAGAAAGAACAACAAGGGTAAGAGACTGATCCTAGACGGAATCAAAGACCATTGCATTCCTTATGTGAGAGGAAAGAGAAATGCTCATGAGATGTGGACAGCATTGTCCAATCTCTACCAAAGTACCAATGAGAACCGGAAAATGGTCCTGAAGGAGAAGCTGAAAACCATTAAGATGGGTAAGACTGATAGTGCAGCTGGATATCTCACAAAGATTACTAATGTGAGAGATGAGTTGGCAGCAATTGGAGAGGTCATTCCACCCACTGAGTTGGTGCGGATTGCAGTGAATGGCCTCCCTAGTTCATGGATGAACTTTGCTGATGGGGTTTGTGCACGTGAGACCCTTCCCACATGGGAGAGGTTTTGGGATGATTGCATTCAGACAGAGATCAGGAAAGGTCAGCTTGGGGCAGCCAAGCCAATTGAGCAGGATGAGGATGTAGCACTGTTGGCAGGAGGAAAGAAAGGCAAAAGGAAGAATCAGGCTTCCACAAGAAATGGTGGGGGCAAAGGCAAAGGTAAAGGTAAACAGGGTAACACACAGAAGGACTATTCCAAGGTGAAGTGTTGGAATTTTCAGAAGATGGGACACTATGCAGTTGTGTGTCTGGAGAAGAAGAAGAAGAAGGGGAAGAACCAGAGCATGGCAGCTTCAGCAGAGGTTGAGGACTTTGCAGATCGTTTTGACCGGGAGTTTGGGTTCATTACGTGTGAGTCCTCTAGTGCGGGATCATCTGCCATAGAGGTTCAGAGGGAGCATGCATTTCCCTCGATTAACGGAGCATCTTCGGGTATCTGGTATGTGGACAGTGGGGCTTCACGTCTCTGTGGGCTGTTAAGTACTATGGAGCTTTGCATTAACGACGTAGAGGTAGTGTACTCGGTGATGAAAAAGTTGACAGAGTTGTTAGAGCGATCGGTGTGGGAACATTGCCTTTATTTGTCTAAACCTCCCTTGAAGGTGTATCGGATATTCTTTATGTGTGAGATGAGGAAGAACCTCCATATCCGTCCTATTTGGAAGGGGATGAGATGTTTGTTCGGGGATAGACGAGTGTTGATAGCATCCCCGGGCGCTCCAGCTGATTCAGCTAGAGTGATAGGTGTACACCATGCAAAGGTGTGCAGGATTTGCAGGAATTGCCACAGCATTGAAACGATGTCTGCGATGGCAGAGCTGATTGTTTGTGTGGGTGCTTTGTAGTAAGTTTATGTATCATGGAGCCTTGAGAACTTTGCGGGAGATCACTACAGGTGTGCCAGATTTCAGTACTGATCACTTTGATACTTGCAGAGGATGTGCGATGGGCAAGTTTGCCAAATCCCCTTTTCCCAGCAGTGACAGCAGAGCGACTGGGATACTTGATTTGATTCATTCCGATGTGAGCGGTCGGATGTCTCATGTTTCTTTGAGTGGATATGAGTACTATGTTTTATTCATTGATGATCACTCCAGGAGGACCTGGATTTATTTCTTGAAGACCAAGAGTGAGGTCTTCAAGCGGTTTCAGGAGTTCAGAGCTCTTGTGGAGACACAGACAAGTCGGAAGATCAAGTCCCTGAGGTTGGAAAATGGAGGAGAGTACACCCTTGGAGAGTTTGTTGACTATTGTGCAGAGGCAGGCATTAGGAGGGAGTTCACTGTTCCTTATAACCCCCAGCAGAACGGGGTTGTGGAGAGGAAGAACAGATCCATCGGAGGGGCTGCCAAAGCCATGTTACATGATCAGGTGTTGCCATTGTTTTTGTGGGCAGAGGCCTGCAACACTGCTGTTTATTTGCATAACATGAGTCTGCATCGTGCCTTGGGGCATATGACTCCGGAGGAGGCTTTTTCTGGGAAGAATCCTGATATTGGTCATCTTCGTATCTTTGGGTGTATCACATACTCTTACATACCCAAGGAGAAGAGGACCAAAATAGAGCCCACCGCAGAGAAGGGTATCTTTGTGGGCTACAGTGAGACCTCAAAGGCCTTTCGGATTTACATTCCTGTACAGAGGAAAGTTGTTGTCAGGCGGGATGTCAAGTTCGAGGAGGATAGGGCCTTTAGGAGGTCATGGCGGTTAGAGTGGATCAGCGGACCTCGGCCCGGGCGAGTCGATCCTGAGGATGTGGGCGGGGATCGAGGATCCGAGAGGTACATCTATGTGATATCGGTCCGTGATGAAACAATGGCTCAAGAGTCGAAGGGGTGGTGCTTCGGCGGCATCAGAGCAATCTGAGAAGCGATTCACTAGGAGTCCAACGATGGACGATTCACACCGTACTTCGACATCTGAGGTTCGGGTGCGAGGTAGGAGGACAGCGAGATGAGCATTCGAGAGTTCGGGCTCCACGATGACGATGAGAGGAGTTCTTCTCCGGTGGGAGAAGTGTGCTCAGAGAAGAGGAAGCCCAAGTGGCTTCAGGACACCCTGAGAGATGCCACATCTGTTGCTGAGCCTAAGAGGCCGGTCAGAGAGAGCAGACCACCTGAGAGGTTTTGTAGCTATATGGCAATAGCTACCAGCATCCTTGACTCTGAGCCTTCTAGCTATGAGGAGGCAGCTAGCTAGCAGGTCTGGAGAGAGGCCATGCAGGAGGAGTATTCTTCTATCATGAAGAATGATGTTTGGGAGGTGGTGCCGAGGCCTGAGGGAAAATCCGTGGTTACTTCCAGATGGCTTTACAAGGTAAAGCATGCTGCAGATGGCAGCATTGAGAAATTCAAAGCGAGGTTTGTGGCTAGAGGGTTCTCCCAGGTAGAGGGAGTTGATTGTGAGGAGACCTTCGCTCCCGTGGCTCGATATACTTCGATCCGCTCCATTATATCGATAGCAGCAGAGATGGGTTGGAAGATCCACCAGATGGATGTGAAGACCGCATTTCTCAATGGCTTCATATAGGAGGAGGTGTACATTGAGCAGCCACAGGGATTTGAGGTGCATGGGAAGGAGTCCCATGTGTGCAGACTGAAGAAGGCCCTTTATGGCCTGAAGCAAGCTCCCAGAGCTTGGTACTCCAGGATAGATACATACTTGCAGGAGATGGGTTTCACAAAGAGTGAGGCAGATCCGAACCTTTACTATATTGTGATAGGTGAGGAGCCTCTCATTCTGGTGCTGTATGTGGATGAATTGGTCATTACGGGTGCAGAGAGACTCATAGAGCACTGCAAGAGAGATCTTGCGGCGGAGTTTGAGATGAAGGACATCGGCTTGATGCATTACTTTTTGGGTTTGGAGGTGTGGCAGGAGGAGGGGCATTTCTTCCTGGGACAGGGGAAGTATGTTGTGGACATCCTTGGCAGATTCCACATGGAGGATTGTAGACCCATGTCGACACCGATGATCACCAACTGGAAGAAGCTTCATGCTTCGGATTCCGAGTTGGTGGATCCCACATTGTAGAGACAGCTGATTGGTTCCTTGATGTATTTGGTCAACACTAGACCAGATATTTGTTTTGCAGTCAACACGATGAGTCAGTTTATGTGTGAGCCTAGGAAGGTTCACTGGGTGGCTACAAAACACATTTTGCGGTACTTGCAGGGGACAGTGGATTATGGTTTGGACTACAGGCAGGGGGATGGAGTGAGATTGGTAGGTTACACTGATTCTGATTGGGCAGGTTGTGCTTCTGATAGGAAGAGCACTTCAGGGCGCTGTTTTAGGTTGGGTTCGGCAGTGGTGTCATGGTTCAGCCGGAAGCAGCAGTCAGTAGCATTGAGTTCAGCGGAAGCAGAGTATATGGCAGCCAGTCTAGCTAGTTGTGAGGCCATCTGGCTTCGCAAGATGTTGTTTGGCTTATTTGGTCAGCCGTTGAGACCTTCGGTGATTTACTGTGATAATCAGAGTTGCATTAAACTCACGGAGAATCCAGTATTTCATGACAGGTCAAAGCATATGGGGATCAAATATCATTTCATCAGAGACTATGTTCAGAAAGGAGCTGTGAAGCTTGAGTATATTCCCACTGATGAGCAGGTTGCAGATATTCTTACCAAAGCCTTACCACGGGGCAAGCATGTCTACTTCAGAGATAAGATGGGTGTGGTGAGGAACACCTTCCTCGATAAGAGGGAGTGTTGAAATTTGGTTACCGGAGGACAGGTGGTTCCCTAAGGCTTTGATCTTTGGCCTAGGGAAAAGTGTCCAAAAGAATTTAATTTTTCTCCTAAAGTGATTTTATAATTTTTATAAAGTCAAATCTAATTTTAAAGTGACTTTAAGTGATAAAGTTACTAAAGTCTAATTTTAAAGTGACTTTAATAAAGTCAATGTAAAATTAGAAAGGAAAAGTGACTTTGGAAATAAATGACTAGGTGGGTCTTTATTAAAGTGGGGTGAATTAAAAAAATAGAAAGTGAGATTTAAATGAGCATTTAATCTCAGCCCTAGATCTCAATCTATTTCAGCCATTGGATTTAGGGATTCCCCAAAAGTCACTTAGGGTTAGGTTAAAGGAGGGAAAGGAGGAAAAGGTCATTCATTCTTTCATGAGTAGATTGAGAGAGGAGGAGAAGGAGAGCTGGAGACTTTTTTTGAAGAGAGCTTGAGAAGGTGAAGGAGAGGCAAACCCAGCAAATCCGTACAGCAGCAAGGAGGGCACGGTTTTCGAGGCAGTAAGAGGTTGCACGAATATCGAGGCAGCAAGGCTGTACAACAACACGAAAACTGAGACAACAGTTCGTACAACTATTTTGTGGCACATTTTTCGAGGAGAAAGGCAACACGGTTTTTGAGAAAAAGTACATCAACAAAGGGCTTGATTTCCAAGGTTGCTGGGAATACTTTTCGAGGCAGCCATCACAGTTTTCGAGAAAGGCAGTTTGCTGTAATAAATTTCTGTTTTGAGTATTTTGCTGTTCTGGCACGTTTTCCAAGGCGGAGGCAAGCACGGAAAACCAGATAAGTCTGTAATTAATTTGCTGGAATTTTTCCTGTATATTTCACCTCTCTGTAAAAGCATTTTCCAGAAATAAGGAGCTTTCAAACTGGTTTTCCCCAAGAGTTGTAGGGGGTTTTTCCAGGGTCATCTTGACCAAAAATATCTGTGTTAAAATGTGTGAATGGTTGTTTTAAGCTTGCTGATTTTTATTTCTGCATTTTCCAGCATTCTGTAAATTTTCCAGAATTTGTGTTTTCAGCAAAAATTTATTTTCCAGTTTGTTGAATGTAAGGATATGGGAAAGGGCATTTAACTATTTGGAGAAATAAGGTGAAACTAAAAACCGGGGTGGGAAAACAGGAAATTTCTACAGACAATTTGGTAGTAATTTGATTTATGTTACTATTTTTTTATATTTTCACTCATGAAAAAATAAAGTTAACAACTTCATTGGAAGTATGATTTCAATTATTTTTTAGCTTCTCTCATTTATTAGAATTAGATATAGGATTAGTTTAGTTAGATTTATTTTCTTTCTTTTACTTTTAATATTTCATATTTTCAGTAAGCAAATAGTGAGCCCAAAATTTTTTCTTGGTATTCACTCCATTTCCTAACAAGAGCGTTCAAAGAACATGTGTGCTTAATATTACGCTTGTAAATCGATTACACATGCTTGTGATGCACTTGATTATCATGCTTCATTACATTGTTCAAATTGTTATTTGCAACAAAAATCATGAATAGTGAAGCTCTCAAAAATCTCTGCAACTGTAAGATTTTGAAAATGTCGATGTTCCAACCCGTAATAATTTCAGTGGATTTTACCATTTTTGTTATGAAATGTAAATATGAATGAAAATTGATGGCTCATCGCTTAGAATTTAATTTAGATTGAATAAATAGGTGATTTTGAACATATGCATATTTTGAGGAAAATGCATGGGAGAATTTTAAGTTCTATTAGGTAAATTTGCAATCAAATTCTTCCATGTATGTGTGTATATGTTCATTCTCATTTTTTGTTATTTCATTTTAGAAAATTTGTATTTATTTATTTTAGTTACATTTTGTTTCTTATTTATTTATGATTCTTGTTGTAGGTCTTCATTGCCTTAATTTGGAGACTTGATTTTAATAACAAGTTAAATTATCTATAAAATTAAGCGAGTAAATAGCCTTTTCAAAAGTCACAAATATGTTCAAAGGAAACTATTCACCTATTCATCAAAATTTATTATTTTTTAATGTTTCATACAGATGCACTTCGCTTTATATTTCCTTTGCTTTAAAATTTCCAAGATGTGTCATGATCATGTTTTGCCCCTTTTATTGATGCATATGTAACAAGATGCTTGGCTCTTTCTTGCTCTGTTTTCTGAAAAAGGTCCTTGAAGGAAAAGGAAAATCATAAAGAATTTTGCAGTAGTTGTGAAAAGAACTCCATTCCATTGCCATGCCCTTGTGCTTTTAAAATTTTTCACTTGATAAATTCGTGTTGAATCAAATCTTTTCATTGCAGTGCTCATCCCATATGTTTTCATTTGGTTTCATTCTTTTTATTTTCCCCAAGATGATTCAATACCTAAACAATCATTCAGTCCACATGTCATATTTATATTGGCCCCTATTTTCATACCATCTCGTTGTTTTTGGCATATGTTTCCCTTTCTTCCATGTCATCCCGAGCCTTATCCTCCCAACGATCCTTTAGCTTTAATCTTTATATCTTCTAGGTTTCAGGTTCTGGGCCAATGTGAGTACAAGGCATGAGCCCATCTCCTCATGCTACCCTCTCGTAATTTCTCTTTCGCATTTGGCCTAGCTCACATGCCAAAAAGCTCTCCCTGGCTCTTTTAGTTAAGCATGATTTTATTTCCTCTGGGTTTCCTTTTGTGGGATGACATGTTCAAGCTCCACACAAAGATGCATACTTTGAAACTTGATTGGTTCTCGTTTCCATATCACATCCTTATGTCATCCTGCTAATCATATCTGGAAGATTTTCTTTGACCTTTTTCAAACTGTTAGATCTAAGACTTTTGTGATCCATAATGTAGATAAATGTCTTTCGAATTAATCTCATCATTGGGATTTGGTCAAATCCTAATGATGTGATTAATCTGAAATACATTTATCTACTTTTTCAAACTATCAGGATTAAGCTAGCAGGACAACTCATCATTAATGGGTCCCATTAACTCCTTCTGGATAAGCCTTCCCTTTTTGCATCATCCCACTTAATTTCTTTCGTAATACAAGCAATTCAACTGGGATTTTGTTGTCGGGCTAACTAATCAAGCCCACTTTGCATATATGTTGACCTTTATTGGTACACGTGGGTACATCTGCTACTTAGGCCCGCTCCACATCATCCCACTACTTTTTCCTGGATGTTGTATTGTTTGTTGTTTAACAAACGTTGGGAAAAAAAATCATTGGCTCATCTCGATAAGTCTAGTCAACAATCCAACCTTTCGCACTTGATCACATGGGTTTCCTTGAAACATCATGTCGCATCCTTCTCAGCCCAAGGGTCCCTTAATAATGTCCCTCCTCCTCCTTACGAGCTCTAACCTTGCGGGATGACATAATCACAACATCACCCAATAACTCATCATTTGTGGCCCACTTGCACCTATTTCACTTTGTTTTCCTATTGGATGCTTGGCCTTTTCCCTTTCCACGTTTTTCATCTCTATTTATCTTGGTTGTTCCTTTAGTGTGCATCCTTTACCATTTAGAGCTTTGAGTTTGCGTGTTGATGTAAACATCCATGGTGCCTGATAACATTTCTCGTGCCAATATAATTGCAACACTTGTCATGATCAAGCAATGATTATATTAATGCAAAAAATATGTAAGCACCCACATGTAAGTTGGATTGGTGGTTAATTTATTATGATTTGGGGATTCCGTTGTATTTCAGTTATGTTTATATCTCTCCACTCTAATGCTTGTCACACAAAGGTTCAAGTCCTCTCCATATTTATATAAATCGATACATAAGTTGGGGATTTGAATTGATACCATGGGATTTTTGAAATCTTTGGATTTGATATAAAATTAGAAGAATTTGAGTGAATAATTTTAGCCGCAACACAAATCAAACCACATTTTTGACAGATTTTCATTGTTTTCATTCTTATTTCTGATGATTTTTAATTTGATTCCTTGAACATGTGCTATTAGATTTTCTATATTTTCTAGCTTAATGCTTACACAAGAAAGTTTCATTAAAATGCAACTTATTCATACTTTTAATCTCAATCAAAAGGAGAAGTTACCTCTTTTTGGAGAAAATTGATATCTTTAAGGTAAATCTTAAAGAAATTCTTCAAGGTAAGTCTCATGTGCGCATTCTCATATGTTATCATTTTCTTCGTGCTTTTGTTTCTGCCTTATTTTTAGTATTTTCTAATCTAAAGATCTTTTTTTGAAAGTCTACAAGAATTCATTTTAAAATCTTACACCCCTGCTTGCCGAGACTTGAAATTTTCTCTCCTCATTTTTCTTGTTTTTACTTTAGATAAATCACTTATGATGTTGATCAAATGACAAATATAAGCTAAATCAAGTAAGTCTCTTAACCTCTAATTGGTTTTTCATAAGCCTTATTTTTATTAGAAAACCGTTAAGATGTTTTCCAAGCACGATTAATTTTGAAACAAGAAAATTTGCAAGGAGAGAGACATTTTATTTAACTTTATTTTTTCTCATAGCTGTTATTCAAATTTAGAGTTTTTATTTGAATTAAAATCCTAATCACCTATAACTCTGCAAGATATAATTCATTAAAATATGAAATTAAGAAAAACATATAGCATTCCCTCATATTTATTCTTTTGTTGAGACATTTTTATACATCATCTTGTTGAGGTTTTCTTTTAATTTCGGCTTTTCATTCAGCATTTTTCTTTTTGTTTGCATTTATTTTCTCCTTTTCCAATTTTTTAAGTGTGTTGATTTCACTTTTGTTTCAGAATGATTTTGGTGATATTACTAAATATTTATATGGAATAATTTTTATTACCAAACATTGGTTGGCATGCATGGAGAAATTTTTACTCTTTCAACTTTATGGGTTTTCGTTTACCTTAAAGGGGCATCTTTATTGAAATCCAAGTCCTTTCACCTTAATTCTTTTCCCCTCGAGGAACATTCACCTTTTCCAAGTGATAGAGTTCGTCTTTCCAAGGAAAAAATTGGCCTAAATGTAACTCAATGAACCCCACCCAATCCCCCACTTTACATAAAATCCTCTAGATTGATATTTGTAGGGAAAGATGAGGGGGTCAAAAATTTATAAGTATTATATCCATTTCCTTTAAAATCTCGTGTACCACCCCGATCTCTTCACCCAATTGCAAAAAGAAATTCTCTAAATAAAGTTTATCAAAACGGTGGTAAAAGAGGGTTGAAAGTACATACATGTGGGAAGCACAAGTAGACCCACCGAGGCACTAAATGGGCTCACTGGAAATGTGGCTATGCTTGTGTGTTACTAATACAACTTCATTGGGGTACTGAACAGGCTCACTGGTAATGAAGCGATGTCAAGTAAGAGAGATTATTTATATTAATGGATGTTACTTTCTTTAGAATTTGTAGAAATTCCTTGAAACCTAGCAACTAATAATGAGAGAAAACTTATCACAAAAGGCACAATAGTTCTCTACCAAATATTTGTGAAAAGAAAATAATGAATAGAAACACAATGATACATAGAACACAAAATATATCTGGGGAACCTAACTAGGAAAACCCCTATTTCTTGTATTAGAATCAATTGACAAATCCAATATATTACATAGAAATTGATTCAAGCTTGAAGCTCTCTCCAATATTGATCAAATCTCCCTCAAGGCTTTTCCATCACTTAGGAAAATAAGGTCTTCTAGGAGCTCTTGTTTCCTCACACAAATATGCCCCTAAAAAATATGAATTTCTCTTATTTCCTTGCGCAATTCCCAATATAATTTATCTACTTTCTTCTCAAGCTCCTACACAAAAACCTGTGTACAATGAATAAATATATTTGTGCCTTCATCTAGTCTAAATAGGCAATTCACATTGCATGACCTTCTAGGGATAAATTTAGTAGCTACAACTAGTTAATTGAGAGTGAGTTGAGTTAACAAAACTCATACTACTCAAATAAAATCAAGAACTCAAGTATATCTCTATCTAGAACTATAGATAAATTAACTAACAGGTACTAGAGTTTAAGTCCAATAATTAGCTATTTTTTCCCATAAACTAGTACAAAACTCACTGAAAGCCATCTAACTCAAATTAACTAACAATAAACCAGTGATAGGCCACATCACACATGTTAAATTAAAGTTAACTCAAGCAACTATGAGACTGAATTCAAATTAACATCTTTGACTAATACACATGTCAAAGAAACCATTCCTTACTGCATTTTCAATACTCCCTCTTAGGGAGGAATGTATTCTTAGACGAACCTTATCCACTTAGATTTGTCTTCAAATCTACCAAGTTCCTTGTTGTTGTAGTTTTTCCCTCTGAAATAGAAAGAGCCATATACACTATGTATTTGGGTGTCTTCTTCTTGGTTCTAGGGGACTCAACTCTCTTATGAGCTCCCTTAACCAAATCCTCTTCCCACTTGGCTCTAACTTTCCCTATACTAGAACTATCTCACTGAGTGACTGCCTCCACTTGCCATGGGCTATGATCATCATGACTGAAGTCACTCCATAGGCATTCCCAATCTGTCAACTTATCTCGTCCAGTACTACTTTGAACAAAAGTATGCCAATATTGGTAAATCCATTCAAATCCACACACAGTAGCTCTATGTCCATGGACTTCTGTCCAACAACTGCTAGCTCATCACATACTTCTTGAAGTCTGGTGAGATAGGAAGTTATATTCTCACCCTTATGCATCTTGATTTTCTTCAGTATCTCTTTAAGGACCATCTTTCGGTTCTCGGAAGGATTCTTGTTGATTTGGACTAAGGCATCCCACATTTCCTTATATGTATCTTTACCTGCAACATGAGGGAATACATGATCCTAAAGTCTATCTAGGATCATCCTCTTGGTATTTTCCATCTGCCTTTGGAAAATCCTTAACTCGTTTAGATTTAAAGGTTCAACAAAACATTTCTCAATGAATTCCTCTATCCAAAACTCATCTAACAAGAACAATATCCATACTTTCCAAAAATCAAAATTTGAAGAGCCATCCCGTCTATCTTGCTCTCTCAACCCTAATCCTGTGTGAGTTGACAAATTTCAAACTTGAAGAATATGTGTTGGTTGATTCATGTTCATGGCTCTGATACCATGTAGAAAATCCTTGAAACCTTGCAACTGATAATGAGAGTAAATTAATCATAAAATACACAATATTTCTCTACCAAAAATTTTCAGAAAGAAAACAATGAATAGAAACAAATTCCCACATAGAACACAAAATATATATGGGAACCCAATCAGGAAAAAACCATCTTGCTTATATTATATTAAATGATCAATCTTATCTGTTACATAGAAACTGCTTCAAGCCTGAAGTTCCCTGCAATAATTATCAATTCTCCCTTAAGGATTTCCTAACGCAAATCAAACTCTAAAAAATATGAATTTCTCCTATTTCCTTGCTCAATTCCCAATAGAATTGTTTTGCTTTCTTCTTCGGCACCTACACAAAATCCTGCGTACAATGAATAAATATATTTGTGACTTCATCCAATCTCAATAGGAAATTTGAATTGCATGATCTACTAAAGCTAAATTTAGTAGCTGCAACTAGTTACTAAGAGTAAGTTGAGTTAACAAAAGTCAAACTACTCAACTAAACTCATGTCTATATTTATTCTAGAACTAGAGATCAATTAACTAACAAACACTAGAGTTTAACTTGATTAGTTAGCTAATTTTAGTCATCAACTATTACACAACTCATGAAAATCCTAACTTGAATTGATTGACAATAAACTAATGATAGGCCACATCACACATGTTAAGACTGAATTCGAATTAATATCTTTGACTAAGACAAAAGTCAAAGAAGCCATCCCTTACTACATTTTCAAAAAACTTCATATATGTATCTCTTCTATCACTCGCATGAGGTAAATTTAAGATTAACTATTTTCCTTAAAAAACGGATTCATGGTTTTAGACTCAATCTGCTTCAAGTACTTATCTTTTTAGAACTTATATTGTTTTATCAATTAATGTGAGACCCATGATAAATGTTTTAGTTTTGAAGGCTTGATATACTTCATCATTTCAACATTTTGGTAAATTTCAACTCATTTTCTTTTTAACAAGAGATAAGTGTCTCTTCCCCGTGTGTTGCCATTGTTGAGGCTTACACCCCCCTTAAATTTGTTTACAAAATTTATGGAGCCTCTCTATGTAAATCTCGGTCATATCACTCCTTTCATGCTTTGATTTTGTTAATTTTGCAGGATTTTCATTTTTCTTAGTTTTCACTTTAATTGTTTCATTGGGTGTGGTTTCTTGCTAGCTTCCTAATGACTCCAATTTTGTTGAGTTTAGATTTACACTTTGAAAAGAACGTTTTTCCAAAGTTTGAGTGATTTTCACCTCGTGGACTTAATTATGTACAAAAAGTATTTTACTTCTATCTTGTTAATTTAATTAATTTCAATATGTAAATATAATTATTTAATTAATTTTAACTAATTAGCCTAGTTAGGTTAATTAATTTTTAATTATTATTATTTAATTAATTTCTTTAATTAACCTTAATTAATTAAATCAAATATAATTTATTTAACTTAGTTGTAAATAATAATTTTTAATTTATTTAATTAATTTTAATTAACTATTATTTTATTATTTTATTTGACTAACCTACAAACCAATGAAACCAATAATGTATATTACACCTTAACCATATAACATAGATAATATAGAGTTCTTTTAAAACAAAATATAAAAATTAACTAAAAAAAATATGTTACCCAACTAGCTCACAAAATGGAAGAAAAGATAGATCAACAACTTAGAAATAAACCTGTTCAAGGGGGAAACCTCCTTTATATTACATAAATGAATAATTATTGAATGGTTAAAATGACAAAACCTACTTTCTATATATAGGAGTCTAAGGGGTCACAATATAATCAGAGCCTACATAACAATAATAATGTAAAGGCACGACAATAACAATAGTTGGCTTCTATGGGGCATAATAATAACAATATGGGGACTACATGGGCTCAACAATAAAAATAAGGAGGATACACTAACAATAAAAATAAGGGGCTACACTAGTATTATAGGGAACTAACAAAATATAATATAAAAATCTTTTTAATACCTAGAGCCTAGAGCATGGAACAAAAAACTAAATACTTATTCCATAAACTCTCGGGCTTGAGCTTCCGAGCTCATGTCATGATGGATGGGGGTCAATGTATTTTATATAATATAATACATTGACTCAAGACAGCTAGTTGGAAATCTAAAATCATATACCACAATATAGAAATATGAAATAAATCATATATGAATATTTGATAGTCCAAAAATTTAGCATAATTATGAGTAATGAATTTGCAACAAAAAATAATTTTGTTGAGTTTGATTTGGCAAAATCTCATTGGCCTGAAAGGTTGTTGTCAATTCATTCTCCAGACTTCTGAAGTGTTATTCAAATCTCTATAGTAAACAATCAAATCTCTATTGTAAACAATCAAAACATGAAACTTTTTTTTTTTTTCCAATTTAAATTTTATTTGGACAATTTGTTGAGAGAATTGAGATTTTGTTTAATATGTGCAAAATAAATTTGTTTAATTTTGATTGGTTTTAACAGACAAAAGATGAAAATATCAGCCCCAAAACTTCTTGGAGCTATTAGATTGATCTAGCAGAAAAGGAAAAGAGGATTTACAAATCCAAAATCGATGGATTAGAAATACCTTCAACAACTCTCCATTTTTTTATTCATTTTGTAAATTATAAATAAGATTTTGGAGAATGAGGAAGGGGTTCCTCTTTGCTGCAACTTTGATACTTTCAGCACTTTTGTAAAGAGATTTTAGCAGGGAAAATTTTAAGGATAGAAAAGTATCTTGAAGTTTAAAAATTTGGTGAATCTCACTAGTCCCTAATATGAAAATTATAAAATGTTTATTGATGTATTTATAAAATTATTCAAATTTTTAATGATTTTATATATACTCTCTATATAATGTTGGCGATTTTTAACATAAAATAATTTTATATTATAAAATTTAGGCGAATCATTTTTATAAAAAATGGAAATTGGCGAATATTTTTTGGAAAAAACATAGAAAATTAGCCCACTTACGAATATTAGCCCCTAAAATTTTCCATGAATTTTAGCTGTAGGTGAAGGGGAAAACTCAGATCTGTGTTATTTGGTTGTTTTCTTTTTATAATTCAATCTTTGTTAGTGAGACAAAACTTGCACTTTTGTAATCCTTCTTCTTGCTGACAGAGTTAATCATTTTGATAGGATTGTTGGAGATATAGAGCATGTAGAGATCAAGTTTTATCAATTTGTATTCAAATAATTTTATTTGTAATGCAAATTTTATTATTTTTACTGACAAACTTGTTTCATATTTTACGTTTTTTATTGATGTGAAAATTATTTTATTCTAGATCAGCTATCTGATTTAATGTTTTTTGAGATCTGTTATTTATTTTCAATTTTCTCTTATGCTTAATTAAATTTCCGAGTAGCTATTTACTCATAAATTTGTCATGTGAAATAGATTTAAATAGATTTAATTTTATTAAACTGTATGAACTATTTCTATTTTTTGATAGCTTACCTTTATTATTGTATTCTCTAAAATATAACATGCGTGGAACTTAAAATATCGATTGTTAGAACTTTTTCAACAGTTTGATATTAATCATACAATCCATATTAAATACTCATTCATTTAAATGACTTTTCTCTTGATTTGGATTAGATCTATATTCGATTTTAATCTAGATAGGTAGATTATATTTTCTTTTCTTTTTTTTGTTTGCATTTAGAATTAAATCCATTGCAGTTTAGAAGTCTCTTTAGGCATGAGCAGTCTTAGGTGTGGCTTGGTTGAGCCTACTATTCAACTTAAGGGTTGGTTTCTTGCAAAGAGATCTATTGGAGAGTAAATTTGATATTAAATTTTCTTGTTGATGAATAATTAGATATACATTAAGTCAGCAGGAAATGAGAGGGGGTAACTGGACCCAATAGAACTAGTCGAATCCATCATTACAAACGAAAAAGAGTCTGATTTGGGACTCTAATCAAATGGTCTTCCCAAATGTTGATGAGGTCATTTTTGGTCATCAAAACTACCTAAATCCGTGTATCTCATGTATATGACTGTGATGGTCCTTATGTGTTGTTTCATGTTGCTACTTTCATATATGTTGATGAATGCTTTAAGAAGATGAAAAATAATAATAATTTCTTAAGAAGCCTCACTATTGAGGGGGGGGGGGAGTGAACTCACAACTGATTCAACCCTCCCGCCCCCTTCCCCCTCACTATTGAGGGGAGTGGGGGGAGAGTGAACTCACAGCTAATTCAACCCCCCTCCCTTCTCAGTAGTGACCTAGTTACCAACAATGTGTAGGTTAAAGAAGTCTCTATATGGGTTAAAACAATCACCAAATATGTAGTATCAAAAAATTGATACATATATACATGGACTTGGCTTCATAAGGATCAAATGGATCATTGTGTATATTATAAATTAGTTCATGATCGTATTATTTATTTGTTCTTGTATGTGGATGATATGTGGCTAATTGAAAATGATAGAGAAATTATCTAGGATGTGAAGAACCAATTGTCCTCTTAATTCTACATGAAGGATCTTAGTGTTGGAAACTTCATTTTTGGGCATGAAAATTGTCCTTCGAATTATACATGTAGGATATTGGTGTTGGAAATTTTATTGCGTCGAGAGGCGCATTCTACAGCCCAGTATGACCCCGATGTGTAAGTATGTTGGAAGCCAAAAAAAAATGTCGGCTTGAAAAATAGCTTACATAAACATTATTAAAAATAAATTTAAACGATATAAACTTAAAATATGAAGAGTTTACTAACTCTTAAAAAAGAGATATGGTAAATAAATAAAATATGGTAAATACGTAAAAATATAAATAAACCATAGGTATGGTAAATAAATAAAACCTCTTTTTATATTACTCAAGAGGTATGGTAAATAAATAAAAATATAAATAAACTAGAGGTATGGTAAATAAATAAAACCGATTTTTATATTTACTCAATAAACCACTTTATATTTACAAAAACTCAAAAACAGGTTTTATTTAGGTGAAGCCTACGGGACAAATTATTATTAATACCATGGGACAAATTATTAAGAATACCATGGGCCAAATAATATATTTATAAAATAGGTATGGTAAATAAGTAAATATAAAAGCGGTATAAAGAGGTAAGGTAAATAAATAAAAATATATCAAATACGATTAGAAATCAAGATCTACTTATATATGAAGTATAAGGGTCAAATACTATGGACCAAATTATTATTAATACCATGCAAAAAAAATACTATTAACCCTAACACTAATATTAAAATATTAATATTATTATTGTAATATATATTAATATATCATGATATATGATAGAGGTAGAGAAATAGGGGGAGTGACAAGGGAGATATGAAGATAAATTGAAGGAGAAGGGAGAAGAGGAATGAAGAGAGAGAGAGTGAGAAGAGTGAGAGAGAGAGAGAGAGAAATAAGGGGGAGAGGAGAGGGAGGTAGGAGAGAAAGGGAGAGAGAGAAAGGATGAGAGGTGGAGGAGAGAAGGAGGGATAGAGAGATGGAGCTAGAGGCGGAGCGAGAAAAGGAAGAAGAAATACATAGAGAGGGAGTGACAAGGGAGAGATGGAGAGAGCGTGTGTATGCTTATGGGTGGGATAAAGATACATAGGAGTGATGGAGACAAGGGGGAGAGAAGGAGAAAGGAGGAGTGATGGAGACAAGGGGGGAGAGAAGGATAAAGGGATAGAAATAGTAAGATAGTTGGAGAGTGAGATAGAGTGATGGGGGAAGAGAGAGGATTGGAGGACAGAGAGAGAGAGAAAGAAAGAGAGCTGGGGGGTCAAATAGAAGGAGGTGAGAGAGGAATTATGAGAGAGAGGAAGAGAGTGATGGGGGCAGAGAGGATTGTAGGAGAGAGGGAGAGAGAGAGAGATATAGAGAGATGGGGGAAGATAAAGGAAGGTAGGAGATAAAGGGAGAGAGAGGAAGGAAAAGGGAGGGGACTTGAAAGAGAGGAGGAGAGAGGGAGGGATAGAAATATGGATTTAGAGGGGGAGAGAGGGAGGGATTGAGAGATGGAGAGAGAGAGAGAGATGGGGTATGAAGCTACTTGCTTTGTCAACTTCAGACTGGACATGAGATCCTGATTATAACTATGTTGTACATATGGGAGGCTCTTGTCCCATGTGCGTGGATGCTTTGAATTGTACATGCGCAAAATGTGTACAAGCATTATGTTGACGACCTCTTAGCTGGCCATCTGTTTGGGGATGGAAAGCTGTGGACTTGGTGAGCTTGGTATCCAACATTGACCAGAGGCTGGACCAACATGTGCTGAGGAACCTGCTATCCCGATCTGATATGATAGACTGTGGGATCCCAAAGTGCACCCACACTCGTTCAAAGAAGAGTTTAGCGATGTCTGTGTGATATTCTTCTTGCAAGCGCCATAATGGCCATCTTCGAGTACGCTCGACGACCACGAAAACACGGTTGTTTCCTTGCCCAGTAGAACTGATCTATTAGTAGAGAGTAGGCCCGACATGTAATCCTGGGAGCATGTAATCCATGGAGATGGATTCCCAAGGTTGACTAGGGGTAGGTAGTGGAGTATATAGGCCCTGCTTCTTGATGGTCGGTTTGGAAATGGCACAAGTAGTGCAGGATCGGATGTGCTTCTCGACATCATTTCAAAGTTTCGGCCAATAGAAATACTTATGTAGTATTGCTGCTATTTTCTCGACCCCGAAATGCCCAGCGACTCGACTGTAGTGTGCTTCCCATATCAACTTGGCACGCTCGCTTGAAGGAACACAAAGGTGTCCTAGGTGACATAAAAGTGCATCTTGGAGGTGAAAATTTGGAACTTGCGTACCCCCCAAGAGTGCCTTGTAAGTGTGGCCAAATTCTGGGTCACTCTCATAGAGAAGCGGCCAATCAAAAGTCTCGTGCCCACAAGATTTGAGCACAGTGGTGAGTGCCACGATCGGTGGTCGGCCGAGGCAGTCTGCAACATGATTGGTGCTACCCTTCTTGTACTTGATGTTCAAATGAAACTGTTGCAGATATGTGGACCACTTCGATGGCGATCATTCTGCAACTTCCCTTGTGTCTGTATGAACTGCAGGGGCCGGTGGTCTGTGTGGATGATTGTTTCCTTCCCCAAAATGTAATGCTTCCATTGTCATAACTGTCATAAGTGGGATACTTGCAGCGTAATGAGACAATGTCTCCCGCTTGTGATATGCTAGATGTCCCTATTGAGTAAGAACCGCCCCAATAGCATAGTCAGAGGCATCTATCTCGATCTCAAATGGCTGTTGCAAGTCTGGTAATGTGAGCACTGGGGCAAAACAGAGGTGATTTTTCAATTCCGTAAATCCCTTCTGTTGAGATTCTGACCAAAAGAATTTTTCTCTCACTCCTCCCTTGGTGACTTGAATCAAGGGCCAAGTGATATGAGAGAATCCCAACAGGAACCTACAGTAGAAATTAGCAGGACCCAGAAAGTTGCGAAGCTCTGTTATAGTGGTTGGGGCTGGCCAATCCCAAATAACTTGGATCTTGGTTGCATCCACATGCACCCCCTTTCATCAATAATGTATCCCAGGTATTAAACCTAGGTCATGCCAAAAGTGCACTTCTCCAAATTGGAACACAACTTGTGTTGCCACAGTGTTTGGAGGACTTGTCGTATGTGGTGGAGGTGCTCTTCCCAGATGCGGCTGAAAGCCAGAATGTCATCCAGTACCTGCTACAAATGAGTTGGTGAATGGCCGCAAGATGTGAGTCCATCATCCTCATGAAGGTTGGAGCATTCGTCAACCGAAAGGCATGACCGGCCATTCGCAAAGGCACCTTGGCTAGGTTGGCTTTGAAGGCGATCTTCCACATGGGAGGGTTCAATCGGTACAGTGATACCAGAGCTAGGTCAAACTTGCTGAAATATTTTGCACCTTTGAGTTGGTCCAGAAGGTCATCAATCCGTGGGATCGGGTACCTATTCCGGACAGTGATCTTGTTCAGCACCCGATAGTCAATACAAAGTCTCCACGTCCCATCCTTCTTCTGTATCAACACGATCGGGCTCCCACAGGGCGATGAACTTGGTCGGATGTGACCTTTATGCAGCAGCTCCTGAATCTGCCTCTTGATTTCATCGTTCTCTAGAAAAAAGTGTCGATAGATCGGTCCATTGGGTAGCGCTGCACCTGGGGTCAGATCAATCGGGTGCTTGACCTGACAGTGCAGAGGAACCCCTGTGGGTGAGGTGAAGATGTCCCCGTACTCTTCCACAACCTTATCCATTTGTTGTTGTCATGCAGAGGAGCCTTGTCTGGAGGTCGTGGCCATAGTATTCTTCTTGCCCTGGGGGCGGATCATCAGGAAAACGAATTTCCTGGTTTGGGAAACGAGCTTACTACATTGTTTTGCAGTAACCAAAGAGATAGCAGTAGGAGGTGGTACCTCTGGTATCCTCTACAACTTATTTCCCAAAGTAACAATATGACGAGGCTGAGACTCATACACGGCACCGGCGCTTCCACAAGTATGGTTTTCTAATAATACATCAAAAACTTCAATAGGAACAGCATCTGTTTCGCCTCATGTGAAGGGCTTGATGCTATAGGGAAGATGTGCTATTTGGTTGATGCGGAGACCTCGTCCTTGGTGAAGCCACCCGATGGTGTATGGATGTGGGTGAGTTGTGGTCGGCAAGCCCAACCGTTTCACGGCGTCTGCTGAAATGAGGTTCTTTTGGCTCCCATTGTTGACAATGAACTATATAGGGGAGCCTTTTACCCACATCTGGGAGTGGAAGAGACGTTCCTCCTCCTTTGGATCTTCTGGTTCCTCCTTCTAGATCTTTGCAGTGGTAACAGTGGCATTGGGCTCCGCATCAATAATCTGTTTCCCTTTTCATTCCCATTTCCAGGTTCTGATTTGGATTCAGAGCATGCATCTGACTCAGAAGCCCTCATCTCAGCCACTAGTGACTGCTTGGCCCGACACTCACTTTTGTTGTGAGTGGAGCTCTTATGGAACTCACACCACTTTCCCGTGTCCTTCTTTGGATTTGCGGTGTTGTTCTTTGTTTGTGGCTTGGACAAGTTGTCTTGAGTCGCCATGCCTTGGCTCTGTCCTTTATTCTGCAGTTTGGGAGCACCTTTCCCTTTCTTTTGATTCACAGATCCAAAGTCTCGCTTCTTCTGTTTGAATTTCTGCTCAATCTTGGCAGCATACCGGTATGCCGTACCAAGCGAGGAGATGTCGAGGAACTCCATTTCCTCCTGAATGTATCTGTGCAGACAGTTGCGATACTTTAGCACCAAATGTTTCTCTGAATATTTGATACCCAACTTTGTGCGCAGGGTATGGAACAGATTCGTCAGCTCATGCACATCTTGATCCCTTTGTTGTCGCAGCGTGGTCCATTTTATGTACTTGTCCTCATAGCTCCCCACAGGATAGTACTGTTCCTTGACGGCGTCTCGGAAATAATTCCAAGTTGGTACGGCCGAGAACAGAGAGGGTTCTGTCTGGTCCTTGTTCTCACGGTAGGTTTCCCACCAGTCCTTAACATGGGGGGTAGCTTTGAGGAGTGCAAAAATAATCTTCTCCCGGTCTGAAAAGTCATGAACCGAGAAATATCCTTCTAACAGATTCAACCATTTATCTACAGCATCTGCGTCTATTTGACCCTTAAATATGGGAATGTCAAAATTTACTTGTACCTTAAAAGGAGTCGCGCCTCCAGAGTGGCTCTTTGGATGCGGGTCTGCCATGGAGCAGGTAGCGGTTAGGATCGAGCAAAAGTTATCCATCATCGCGTTCCTTTGTTTTTCGAGGGCCTCCTCGAGCAATATTTTGATAGGATCTCCTGCTCCCTCACCTTTCTTTTCGTCCCCCATGGGTGTCCGTCGGGGCTTTCGAGGCTGATATTGCAAAGGTTCCACCAGATCGAGCCCTAACTTCTTATACCCTGACCTCGTTAGGGACATTCAAAGAAGGATCGAGAAAATGCAGAGACCACTACGATACAACGATCGGTTATGCGGGAATGCAACGAGAATAAACATATAACCATAAATACGAGAGATGCGTAGAAATAACACTTCCATTTCATTAATATCAAAGAGCGAAATTTCTTCTGAGACGAATGGAAATAAAACTAGCTAGAGTTTGACTGGTTGTTGAATTTCAACAAGATGATGAGCTTAGTGGAAAGGTCGCCTTCACTAAGTAGGCCGCGATTATTTTGGCACAAAGTCTATTTTTAGACTATGTCTATTTTTAGACATATGGATCATGTTCTATGAGTTGCAGGATGTTATTTGTGGATGTTTGGTCAAGTCGGAAAAAATAGATGGACTTCTATTTTTAGACATATTGGGCGGAATCTATTTTTAGATTGCCGGTCTAAAAATAGATATGTCGAATATTATTAGCTCTTAATAATATTTAGACTCTAAACATTATCTTATTCTCTTGGAGCACTTCAGTTTGATGCCTAGAAGTGGCACATGCAGCTGACAGAAGGAATTACGCAATTCCTAGGGTTTATTGGAGCTATTGCATGAAGACTTCAGTTAGAACTCATGTGACAGAGTTTGGTGGAGTTGATTGAGGAAGTTAGTGGAGTTGTATTCAGTTTAACTAATCTAAACATAGTTGAGCTATTTGTATCTAGTTTAACTGATTGATACAATTAATGAGAGTGGTGTGAATTAATTATTAATTAATTCACTAATTATAAACTCATTAATCAACTAAAGAATGCATCAGTTAACTTTAGTGCATGGACAATTTCAGTGGAGACCAGTGCAGAAATAGGTGAAAGAGCAGGTTAACTATCAGTTGTGACTATACTGTTGCTATTTGCAACACACAGATAGGTGGAGAAGCCCATGAGGATTACGCAGTACAAGCCAGGTGGTTTATCTATTTAATGAAGCCATCCCATAGCATTGAAAACGAAATAGAGGCTGGCTATCAAGTGGCAAAAGATTGGAGCATGTGTTTTGCTAGATCTAGCTTGATAGTGTGTAGCAATTGAGGTTGTGCTGAGAGCTTGTGAGGAGCTTTGTACAATGATTGTTACATGATCTCCATGACATATAATATACAAATAGTTGGGGATTTTCAGCTTTAAGTTTTCCCATAAATATTGTGTTTATATGTGTGATTGTTTATGGTTTTAATGTGCGCATGCGATTGTTTATATTTCCGCAAATTGATGATCAATAGTAGAAGAGGTTATGTATTATGCATGAAGCTCAAATAGTGTGTGATCAGGATAATCTTGGTGAATAATTTAACATTTATTCAAATTTCTACCTTTGGTAGCTATCTCTGAGAAGAGATGTGGCCGCTACAGGCCTCTGAACTGAGTTACAATGAGGCTAGAGGGCCTATTTATTATTGAGAAACAATGGAGAACCCTAAACATCCAAAAACCTAACCCTAGGAGATGAAGCGCCAAAACTATGGGCCCCGTTTGGGTAAATTGGTGTTTCAACTTCCCAGGGACGTAACTTTGGCATACTATCTCCATTTGACGCACATGGTACATCATTAGAAATATCTATCCGAGGACTACAACTTTCGCCACGAATATCCACTCCGAAACAAAATGATATTTGTTGGAGGCGCGATGCCCAAAAAACGTCGTTTAGGGCCTCAAAACGGCTTCGGAAGTTCAGGACCCGAAAAACTGCTAAAAAATAGTAAGTTGTGCCGAAACTAAAAAACTGAAAGAGGCAATGGTGGGGCCCCAAGTGGAATAGGCGGATGGCCACCAATATCCACCTGGATCAGATGGGGGAAGAGAAAGGGAGAGAGAGGAAGGAAAGGAGAGGGGACTTGAAAGAGAGGAGGAGAGAGGGAGGGATAGAAATATGGATTTAGAGGGGGAGAGAGGGAGGGATTGAGAGATGGAGCTGGATGAGGAGAGAGGGAGGGAAGAATAAGTACATAAAGAGTGAGTAGTGGAGAGAGAGGGGGAGTGACAAGGGAAATATGAAGAGGGAGTGTGTATGTTTGGGGGTGAGATAAAGAGACAAATAAGGAGATATGGAGAGAAGGGGGGAGAGAAGGAGAGAGAGAGGCATATGGTAACAAACTTGGAAGGTGAATATAGAGAGAGAGAGGGGGGGAGAGAAAGGAAGAGAGAGAGTGAAGAGAGGTAGGGAAAGAGATATGAAGATGGAGAGGGAGAGAGGGGGAGGTAAGAATAAAGACATAGAGGGTGAAAGATGGAGAGAGAGAGAGAGGGAGTGATAAAGAAGATGGAGAGAGAGGGAGAAAGGGTAGCAGGAAGGAAGAGAGATAGAAGTGAGAGAGAGAGAGAGAGAGGGAGGGAAAGAGAGAGAGAGGAGGAGGAGGAGGAGGGAGTGATAGATAGATAGATATATTAGAGAAAGAGAGTTTATGTTTTGCAGTTGATATAGAGAGATAGAGTGAGATATAGATATAGATGTAAGGTGAAGAGAAAAAAAGATAGATGGAGAGAAGGAGGGAGGGACAAGGAAATTGATAGATATGGAGTGAGAGAGAGTGTGTGTATGGTGGGGTGAGATAAAGAGAAAAAGAAGGAGAGATGAATGGATATATAGATATATATGGGGGACAGAGGGAAGATGGTTTCCTGCAGTAGATGCATTGATTTCAGTGTAGATGGTGATTTCTAATCCTATTTGATTTCTTGCAATAGATGAATTTATTTTGGTGTAGATGTTGATTTCTAATGATATTTGATTACTTACACTAGATGGATTGATTTTAATGTAGATGATTTCTAATCCTATTTGATTGCTTGCACTAAATGCATTAATTTCAGTGTAGATGATGATTTCTAATCCTATTTGATTGATTTCACTCGATGCATTAATTTTAATGCAGATTTTGATTTTTGGTTATATTTGATTTCTTTCACTACATGAATTGATTTCAATGTAGATTATTTTTAATCCTATTTGATTGCTTGCATTGAATGGATTGATTTCAATGTAGATGGTGATTTCTAATCCTATTTGATTGCTTTCACTAAATGCCTTGATTTCAGTGTAGATGGTGATTTCTAATCTTATTTGATTGCTTGCACTAGATGCATTAATTTCAATGTAGATGTTGATTTATAATTATATTTGATTTCTTGCACTAAATGCATTGATTTAAATGTAAATGATTTAACTAAATGCATTGATTTAAATGTAGATGATTTATAATCCTATTTGATTCCTTGCACTAAATGCATTTATTTCAGTGTAAATGGTGATTTCTATTCCTATTTGATTGCATGCACTAAATGCATTGATTTCAGTGTAGATGTTGGCTTTAAATCCTATTTTCCTACTTGCACTAGACTCATTTATTTGAGTGTAGATGTTGATTTCTAATCATATTTAATTACTTGCATTAGATGCATTGATTTTAGTGTAGATGTTGTTTTCTATTATTATTTGATTTCTTGCATTAGATGCATTGATTTTAGTGTATATGTTGATTTCTAACTTGATGTGATTGGATGTATGATGGTACATTAATTTTAAAGTCATTGGATTAATAGTGTGTGTGCAATGATTTCAGTGTAAGCACAAAACATTATTGACAATGTATATTGATTTTTGTGTTATAGTAATTCAACCTATTAATATTGGAGAGCAAGAGAGACAAGGTATGATGTTTACTACAACAACTCGAGCTAAATATTTAAATGGTTTACGATTCCAAATGTCCTTTTCAAATAATCAATATGAAAATATGACAAAACTAACATGGGTGAAAATAAGAATAGTAGAAGAAAATAGTTTGAAATCGATCACAATGAAAACTATTTGTAATTGACTACATTCTTATTATTCAGAGTTTCTATCATTCAATATTATTACATTGTCACTTTGCATTCAAAATTTTATTTCATCATTACAGTTATTATACAATATTTATCATCTCAACACACTGAGGTAACTAATCAAATTTAAAATTAAAATGTCTCACTAAATCTCAGACATATTTAACATATTTAAAATGGTTATGTTAATATTAGATGTATTTACATATTATTGATAAAATTAAGCATATGTTCCTCATATTATCGATAGATTTTCCTTGATCGCACACGACTGAAACCAGCCTAGATCCATCTTAACTCCGGATCTATCAAGGGCCTAGAGGGATCAAATCTCTCGAGGTGAAAACCTTTCCTCAATTTTTGTACTCAAAAAAGAGGTTTTCAACTCGAGAGATTTGATCCCTCTCCGTACTTGATAGATCCGGAGTTAAGATGGATCTAGACTGATTTTACAAAAATTGACCTCACTCTTACTAGATTTATTGGCCAACTCATACTTACCCAATATATAGAAAATTTACAAAATGACAACTATTTACAATAAATAATAAAGTATAAAAAAAGGTGATAAGGCCGATGACATGTAGGAATCTGAAATCCTTAGACTCCAACCATAGTACCCTCCTCATTTTCTCCAAGAAGATATATCCTTAAAGTCACAAGTGAGGTGACATGTGAAAATGATTTTGATGACTGTGATATTCCAAATGTTAATGGAAATTGAAATTCCACACGGTAAAATGTCATGCTCGTGGTCTTGCCATCGCGTCATTGGATGCAGGCGCTTTCCCCCATGACTTTAAATGTAGCCTCCTGATTCCTTTGTCTTTACCCCCATGACTTTAAATGCAGCCTCCTGATTCCTCTGTCTTCGTCCATCCATCGTGTCATCGTGTCATCGGATGCATGCACTTCCCCTTCCATTAATTTTTCCCTAAATCCTCCTCATGCCTTCAATTCTCTGCTATCCTTTTTTTTTGTTTTTTTATCCCTAATCCATCCCTCCCCTCCTGATGCTTCCAATTCTCCCGAAATATTTTGCACACAAGTATTTTCTGTAAGCATCGCAGTGGGCACAGCAATTAATACAGGTTTACTAAGGTTTGGATACTGCAACTAACAAAGTGCCATTCGAGGAAAGAAAGGGTAACTGTTCCCAAAGCCCTTCACACTCAGACACATAAATTTTCCTTAATTCCATGGATGTGGTGTAATGGCTAGGTGAGTAAATTTGGTTCCTAGTTGAGTCTAACTAAATCTAATAGTTAGGTGGATAAATTTATTTCCCTCCTTGAATCTAAGGCCATTTGATCAATTCCTTTGAATCCACTTTTTTTCTATAAATATTAATTTGATAGTCACAGCTCTCATTGCTAAGATATGCCTGGGAATTTAATTTGTCTGAAAACTGAAATGAGCGTGGAGAGTTTGCAGGCTTGCGCTTTCTTTGCAGGCTTGACCTGTAGAATTCGATTGGTCGAGAAAAACATATATGGAAGATGTGATTATCAAGCAATTACTTAGTACTTACCTACATGGAGTCGAGATTTCGGATCTCAGCAGGGAAGTGTTGAGCCAAATCAATGGCAATACATTTTTCCGGACTCTCTGGCTAAAGTATGACTTTCACGTGCTTGTGCATTTGCAGGATGCAGTAGAAGAGAGACAGGAAAAATCGAAAGGAGAATCAATCAATTGCAGGAAGTTTAGGAGCTGAGGGTCGAAGGTAGATAGAGTTTTTCTGATTGTGTAAGTTTTCACGGTTAATCATCATTATATTGTACTGTATGGGTACCCATAAAATATAATAAATTTAATTTTCTAAATCTGTAAGTTTTCACAGTTAATCATTAAATTGTTGATTGTTGTAGCAGGTTTTTTTTTAAAGCCCACCTGGTAGATTTTATTAAGTGTGCTAAACAATTTTAGAAGTTTTGCAAACTCTACACAATTTGTTTCTACGAAAGAAAAATGATGACAACAATCAAATTTAATTTAAATTGGATTGTGGCAATACTATAAAGGGATTTGGGATGCAATTTGTTATGATGTTATTTTTTTCACCTAGTTTCAAATTTTATTGGGGACACCATGGCCTCTTATATTAAGGCTGGAAGGAGTAAGTTTTTGTGAATTATGAATTTTTGATATATGTAGCTTGTGGGCTGTTGCATATTTCTAGAAATGTTGCTAGTTTCTTATCCGCTGTTTACCTTGAAAAAAGATAAAAAATATATAGAATAAAATCAAGAAATGAACTATGAATTTCTGATATATGTAACTTGTGGAGGATTGCATACATATAGGTAACTTGTAGGCTGTTGCATACTTTAGAAAGGTTGCTAGTTCCCCATAAAATCAAGAAATAAATTATGAATTTCTAATATATGTATTATAAAATTTTGATATATATAACTTGTGAGTTGTTGCATACCTTTAAAAAAGTAAGTTGCTTTTTCCTCATCCACCATTTACCTTAAAAAAATAAAATAAATATAAAATAAAATCAAGCAATATATATGATAGACTTTAGCCTTGTGGATTAGGGCGTCGCAGTCTATCAAACCCTCTGTACCATTTTTGTTGCTTTATAAACCAAAAAAAATTCATATACCAATCTCTATCCTTCAACATTTCATATATCAATTTACTATCCTCTAACCTGAAATTATTATAATTATAATGAATACCATGAAACTAAAAACTATCACAATTAAAAGATCTGTGCTTTGGCCATGGTTAATATTGCTAAACTATCAGAGTTAAAAGATCTGTGCTTTGGCCATGGTTAATATTGCTAATATTAGCTCATTTGCATTCTATCCATATAATGGTGATGGTTTATAATCGTTCATGACAGAAAGCACATATGCCTGGAACTTATCATCCATTTATTTTGAAGCTTCGAAGTTCCAAGATACTTATTATCATTTATTTTGAAGCTTGTTCCAAGATACTTATGTTGGTTTACTGATATTAGCATACTTGCAACTCAGGCTTTGAAAAGTTTGCAATGCAGCTGGTTGGAGTCTGTCATTTCCTACGAATCAGAATTGTTTGAACAGAATAAAGCAAAAGAACACACGGAGCTAGCCACCTTTTTGTTAATGGAAAGGCAGAAAACAGCAGTCAGATCCCCCAAGTATGCCTGCTATAATCTCAGAGTCACGAGGAAGCTTTTGAGATTCCTCTCACTGTTTCATTCAAATTCAAATTATGAGTTTAACACCAGCTGTTACTTTGGTGTGGAAGCAGCGCATGGAAGAGGGCGGCCTTTCCTGTTTTCCATAACGGAGTTAGTTTCGTGTCAGGTCTAGAAACAGCGCATTGTGGGCGCAAGATTCGTCATGACGCATTATTCGTCATCACGCATTAATTTTCCATTAATCACTGAGGTCGAAAATCGCGTTCATAGGACGTCTGGATAATGGATTCATCGAGTAACGTGAAATCCGTGGATATTAGGGTTACAAGTCAAAATCGAATATTTATGGATTAAAAGGTATTAAATAATTTTCAGTATCTCTTGATTTTAAAAAATAAACTTTTAGCAGTTTTTAAATTTTAAATTTAATTATAATTATAATGGGATACAACTAGTATGGGAGTTGTTTTGAAGTGTAATTTTTTTGGAGTTTTTGATGAATTTCTGGTGGATGAGTAATTTATGGTGGATGTGTAAAAATTTGTGGTGAAATCTTGATTTTGTTATTTAAACTAGTTTTTTTGATTGCATATATGGATTCAACACTTTGAAAAACTCTTGAGACATTTTCATTGTGTAGAGTTTACCCACGGAACTTGTGATTTGGTAGGATTATAAACAAATTAGATAGAAAAATAAACCCAAAAACTTTTCAAAAAGTGGCACTTAAAGACAATTAGTTTGGGATTACTTTTTAGTTTAAACAAATTAGATAGGAAAATAAACCGACAAACTTTTCAAAAAGTGCACTTAAAGACAACTAGTTTGGGATTACTATTTAGTTTAATTTGAATTCAATTATTTTACAAATTTTGATTTTTAAATTTTAAATATTTCTTTTGTAAGCTAAAACTTTCTAAGCGTAACTGTAAATATTTACAGGGCTATCGCTTAAGATTATGTTGGTCTCACCTTGACCAAGTTTGTTGACCATTGTCACTAGTCCAAAACAAGCATTCCAAAAAAGACAATACAGGGCTATCGCTTAAGATTATGTTGGTCTCACCTTGACCAAGTTTGTTGACCATTGTCACTAGTCCAAAACAAGCATTCCAAAAAAGACAAAGGCTAGCTGACCATAATCATAAGAGTAAAAAATGCCCGAAAGACTAACAAAATAAGCAAAACACCAAAAGACATACTCAATCATTGGAGTCGATAAGGGTTGGGTTGTTTGGTCCCATCCTCGATGGAGGGGGAGGACGGAACAAGCAAATGACATGTTGCTCTAGGTGAGCCAACCAGGCCTCCAGTTGCTCTAGCTTGTTCAAAATGTGCATATGCCTGTGCCAGACCACCACCACTCATTCCCGTAATTGACACTGGAAATATTGAAGTTGGGCCAGGGCCACCATTATCGCCTCATGTTCCTCACGAAAATTTTTCTCATAGGCTTCCATCTTCATTTTCACTGACTGTCTCGATGGGGCTGTGGTTGCACAAGAGAAGTTGTCTTTCTTCCTCTGTACTGGTCGGCATCCTTGTCAGGGGCCCAATGAGCCTCCCTGTAAGTCTAATTTATGGAACTAAATTAGAGCATGTATTTCATTATCAATCCGGGCTAGTAGACTTAGAAACATACCAAAATATATGGGTCTTAGATCTAGTTAGTTCAGGAGATCATTGTTTTAAGTTTTGGAAAAGAGAAATGCATGATGGGATTTTAAAAGAAAGTATTCATAATTACTCTATGAAAGCATGTGGATGATAACATTTACTCTATGAAAACATTAAGATGTAATCTATAAAAGCATTCAGATCTATTCTATAAAATCATGGAAATGATTGGTCAATGTCACTAGTCTATTTTACAAGATGGAGAAGAGGCTCTACTCCAAGAGTTCGGGGTATCCTTCCAAATTCCTTCTATAAAACCATTTCCAAACAACTATGAAAGCCTTAATGAAATGAAAGCATGTAAATTTGATCTAGAAAGTAAGTAAGAAAGTGAATCTTGGTCTAATCCAATCCTGGTTCATGGAGAAGAGGCTTTACTCTAAGAGTCCTTGGCATCCTTACACATTCAAACTAGTTGTTGAATTATAAATCAATCTTCAAAAAATGAAAACATGGAAATTAATAAAATTCCATAATGGAAACATGTACAAGTATCTACAACAAAGAAGAATAAGCATTCATAATTAAAACTAGCATATTCATAGTTATAAACACTTTGTAACAATAAAGTGCACTGAGCTCAAATGGGGGCCCTCCACTCTTGCATGGTACACCTTCAACACAGTCAACTACAAAAACTCATTCAAACCATATGATGCATAAGAAAATGAGAGAGAACATGTTTTAATCTTCAATTGTCTTCAACAAATAACGATTCTCCACAAGTTCAAAGGTAACTTCTAACTATGAGAGCATTGTTTAAATAGGCCAAAACATAACAAGAAAAGCTAAAAAAGGCTGGACAACTCATAATTATCTTCAATCCACCTTACTATGTCTAATTTATCAATTGGTTACACAAAATATGGGTGAATCCCAAAAAATCACAAAACTGCCCATATTTTATGCTCAAATCAGGGGATATTCCTGTACAGCTAGTCTAGTTTGATCGACGCTGACTAGCCCTAATCTAGTTGTTCTGGTATGAACCAACAGGTATTCATCCATCCTTCGTTCCCATAGTTTCCAGTTGTATATTTGGTTCGAGCTCGGGTGTTTTGCAACCATGACTTCAAACGAGTTATTACAGGCTTTTCCAGTTTCGTCATAATTTATTTTTAATGCTCAATTTTGACTAAAACACTAAAATAATTAAAAGACATGATTTAGCTACATTGATGTGCAAAATGGGTGAATATGGTGATAGGATGATGAGAAAAAGTGGTATTGTCAGACCAGGAGGTAACTCCGCAAAAATCAATGCGTATTAGATGGAGATTGTGTGTGTACTTATACATGGAGGTGAGGATATTGGGATTCACTTCCCAATGACTCTTGGCCTTCCTTATTTACTAAATTACAATAATATACAATCTCACCCAACCCCTTAGGATTAGGTTTCAACATTCCCCCCCTTTAATCTGAAGGGATGTTGATGAGTCCAAGCATCGTTCTGAACTTTTCAAACTTTTCTCTTCCAAGTGCTTTGGTGAAGATGTCTGCGGTATGGTCATTTGTGGAAAAATCATGTAGATTGATGGTTTTGGCCTGAACATGATGTCGAATCAGATGGTATTTTGTATTTATGTGCTTTGTTCAATCATGGAACTTCGGGTTCTTGGCCAACTTTATTGCAGAAGTGTTGTCGATCATGAGTGGTGTTGAATGAATTTGTTTCATCTGCAAATTTTCTAGGATTTTCCTGAGCCACACAATTTCCTTTGTTGCTTCAGCGGCTGCCACATATTCTACCTCGGTTGTGGAATCTGCTGGAACTAACTGTTTGTGTGATCTCCGTGAGACAGCTCCTGATCCAAGACTCATGGTATAACCTGAAGTAGAAACCCCAGTTTCTTTGTCCCCATCAAAGTCTGAATCAGAGTATTCGATCAAGCTGAAATCACCTACCTGTGTATATTTGAGTCCAAAGTCTTGAGTCCCCTTCAAGTACTTTAGAACTCTTTTTGCAGCAGACCAATTTCCTTCACAAGATTTTTGCATAAACTTGGAGAGGATTCCAACAACAAATGAGATGTCTGGTCTAGTGGTAGTCAGGTAGATAAGACTTCCTACAAGTTGTCTATACTTCGTTGCATCCTCGAATTCCTTCCCTTCAATGGATGTGAGCTTCAAGTTTTGTTCCGTTGGAGTGGTTAAGGGATTGCATTCATCCATGCGAAACTTGTTCAAAAGAGATCCAATGTACTTATTTTGAGAAAGAAATATTAATTTAGGACGTTGAGTTACTTCAATACCCAAATAGTAATGAAAACAACCCAAATCAGTCATTTCAAAACCTTTCTTCAATTCTTTCTTTATGGATGCAATATAACTCTCATGGATCCCTGTCATAAAAAGATCATCTACATACACCACAAGATATACAACTATTTTTCCAACTTTCTTAACAAACAAAGTTGCATCATCAAGATCAAAATGTTTGAAGTCAAGTTTCAGAAGATTCTTAGTTAATTTCTCATACCAGACTCGCGGTGCTTGCTTGAGGCCATACAAGGATTTTATAATCTTGCATACTTTGTGTTCTTGGCCCTTCACAAGAAATCCTTCTAGCTGGGACATAAAAACTTTCTCCTTTAGATATCCATTCAAAAATGTGGTTTTTACATCCATCTGATGGAATTTCCATCCCTTCTGATCTATTAGGGAAAAGAGTGTCCGGATGGTGGCCCATTCTATTGTGGGAGCAAAAGTTTCTTCATAATCGACCCCTTATTTATGTGCAAAACCTTTTGCCACAAGCCTGGCTTTGTGTTTTTCAAGTGAGCCATCTGCTTTGTACTTGTTCTTGTAGACCCACTTACAGCCAATTGGTTTGGTTCCCAAAGGAGGATCAACTAGCTTCCAAGTGCCATTCTTTATCAAGGCATCATACTCCTTTTTCATCGCTTCATTCCATTCGTCATGAGAAGCGGCTTCTTTGAAGGAAGTTGGTTCATGATCTATAGAAAAACTCAATTCATAGTTATAAGCAATATCCACATCAACAGGTGAATCAGAATTATCTACATCACCTTCATTTTTTCTAGTGGAACTTCTTGTTCTTGTCTTTCCAACCTCATCAGGACGAACATTTTCTAGTGTCTTTGTCAGCCATTTGGGGGGACCTTTCTGTGATGGCCCAGGCTGCTCATTTGACTGAGTTGGAATTGAATCAAGATTCAATCTCTCAATTCTATCAATCACATCGTTCAAGGTGTCGTCCGTGGTTGGTTCTTCATGTGGGGGAGAGAGTGCTTCGGGAAATGGTTCCACAAATTGATTCAGTATAGGAATCCCCCCTTCAAGATATGGAATTTGATTATCAAATTCTTGAAAATACTTTGCATGTGTGAATCTATCCAGACGATGAAGTTTCCGCTCAACAACATTGTCAGTCTTGGAAGATTCAAGGAATATGACATCTCTTGCTATTAAAAATTTCTTATTGACTTCATCATAGAGAGAAT
>JAXQQM020061611.1:0-50116 GCA_034641835.2 Pinus albicaulis | reverse complement strand
GGCAAAGCAACAGGGGGCTAAATTGTTTTTGAGCCTTCAAGGAATGCATTCTCTCTGAAAACACATCATCCTTGAAGTCTCCTTGTGCCTTTACCTTTGATGAATCCTCACTACTGTTTCCATTTTAAAGCATCTCTGTTTCGGTGAAGAAAAATGCCCAAAAGGCCCTTTTTCCCTCTTTCCTCATTCCCCTTAAACCTTTGTTTTCCTCACCTTTTCCCCTTCCTTCGATTCCCCACTTATCATTCAAATCATCCTAAATCCCCCTTAAACCTTCTAAGTCACTTTCTTCCCCCTCTCAAAACCTGTAAAAACCCTTATTGCCTCTATTGTTACCCTTCCCTGGCCTTGGATTTCATTAAAAACAGGCCAATTAACCATTTCTTTCACGAATGTGGGTTTAGCACCTTTCGGCCCTAGCGCCAGAACCGTTTCCCCCCACATGACCCAACGCCAAGACCAGGCACCAGGGTGGAGAGCGCTTATCTCAGTTGGATATCGAGAGCGTTTTTAACTGTTGATTTCCCGACATCTGACGGTACTTTTTCCTCTCCGCCCGGTGGTCCCCACGCTGAGTACTGTGCAGAAACCGACGGTTTCTATCGCACCGCCTTTGAAAGGTGGGCAATAATTTTCATGTGGCCAGCGATGCCATTCACCGCATGACACGCATCCCGTGCACTATTTGAAAACTGCCCCCCCATCGCACATTAACGTTCGTCCGCAGATCCGACGCGATATCGTTGTACACCGTCTGATCTGGGATGGGCCATTCGAAGGAAGTTGCACCACGAAGTTGTGCGGGAGTTAATCCAAGGCGAACAGTGTCCCTGGCCCACCATCTGTCGCCCCCCAATGCATTTTCAGCCGTTGATCTCCTCCTGAGATCAGACGGTCCTGATTAAACCCTCACCCCGCCATTGATCGGGTTCCACTGGAAAAGCTCCACGTCACCTCCCTTCTCGGCATTTTCTCATTACCTTAGTTTTTCGCCTGATTTCCAAAACCCTTCCATCATGCATTTCCCGCTGTAGATCATCGCCCCCATTCAGGATCGAACGGTCATCATGCTCTTTCTCCACCACGCTGCCACCTGTTTAGTCTCCCACCATTTTTGCGTTGCCTGACCTGTTTTCACCATTCTACTGCATTTTTTCATGTGCCTCCACCATTTCCACCATTCCTCCAGCCTCCAGAGCATTCTCCCGTCACCACCCTGGATGTTGTAATTGATTTGTTTTCATTGTGCAGGTTTTTCCACCAGAGTGGTATTTCGCTCTGTTCATCATAATCGTAGTTAATGCGATTCAAAGCACAGAGATTCCGTTACAGTAGAAAAATGTATCAGCAGCAGAGATTAAGGTGTTAGAGCCTGAAAATTAAAGATTAAATTCTCTAATCCTCATTCAAGGAATCAAGGCACAGTGGAAGATTAAAGAAGCACTGCTTTGTTGATAAATCTCTGTGACGGAGGGCGATCCCTACTAGCCCCAGTTGGGTCTAGGCAATCAAACACGCTACAGTGCAGGTTCCTAATTGTAAATAAACCGACTTCCAAGGAAGGCTTACCTGGAATCCAACGTTGTCGTTTGTAGAAGAGGTGGTGCTCCCGTTCCTTTGCCCCGGCAGATCACAATCTTCACGATCTCCATGATCAGACACCTGCACATGCAAGAAACAACACAAACGCAAGCATAAAATTCAGTACATACAACTATATGTCAGTCGAAGAGGACATAACTCATGAACATGATCAAGAACAAGAGTGGAACCATAACCAATAGTCGCTTAACATTAATGAGTCAAAAGAAGAATACAACCAAAGCTTCGATGCCGAATTCTCCTTTAGCGGGTCGTCAGCACAACATGTCTTGATAAAGCCTGTCAGGGATGGGACAAGCCTCTCTCTCCATATACTTGGCAATAGTCTCCTTGCTTGGATTTTGCCTTAGGGAATCAAGAAGGCTCTTGCAGCATGAAAGCTCTTGGGAACTTGGAGATTCTGGAACTAGCTTGCAAGGGAAATGGGAAAGCTTTTATAGAAGGAGGAAGGGAAGTTGGGATCCATATAATTATGGGATTGTCCCTATCATCAAGGAAGCTTCCATGAGAGGTGGCAAAACCACTTCCTCTCTATGGAAATCCGTAGCCAAACCACCCAACTCAAGATAGATATCAGTCCAGGAATTTGTTAGGATGAAACTTCCGCCTTTTATTTTTTTAAAACACCTCTTAATATGGTTGGCGCGGGTGCGGCTCTATGACAGAGCGCCAATTGGCGCGCCCTCTTTGGAGGATTTTCCCCCTTGGCGCGAGGGCTGAACTGTGGAACCGCGCCAATGGAAAAAGAGTTATTTTTAGGGTTTTTTGCAGGGAGATGTCTTCAGGGCAATGAAAGCTCATCTTCAGAGGGATGCAATGAAAGTATTTTCAAGTCTTGTCTCTACTCACAGGTCACGGAATGAGCCCTCCAATGTGCGGGATGGGGATTGCAGGGACGGTGACAAATTGTTGTGTAACAGATGCCCCCTAAAGCATGAGGCCCGAAAGAGAGAGAGAGGGGTGAAATGCTTTACGAGAACATGCCGACTGAAAACACTGCCATCGGAAAACCTGCAGAGTGAAGTACAACTGATGTCTCAGATACATGATATATATGCGTGGTATGGGCGCAGCCATCCATAACAGAGTGTACAATAATCTAGATCCAAGGCATGGACGCAGCCATCCAGTGAGGATTGATAAATAGACTCAGGTATGGTCGCAGCCATCCAATCAGTGATTCATGTAATAATATTCCAAAAAATCGCAACCTGGATTACAACAGACACAATCCAGGGTCTTGCGCTCCATCTCGCCCCGAACAAAGTACAAGTTCAAGCATGCGAATATGTGAGCTGAAGTCGAACATGCAAGAACATCGCCTGATTACCAGCCAATGATGAAAGCTGTTAACAGACGCGAGAGGAACCACCAATAATGACAATGGCTCTCAAGGTACTATAGGTACAATCTACGGCGTGCGAATCAATGAGCTGGCGTCGAACACCCGTAGAATCACTCGATCGGAGGCCAATGATGAAAACCTCACGTCGAATGCAACGAACCTGCCATTGAGGCATGCAGGCTCCAAGGTACCATAAGGGAGTCTCTAGATCAGCTTCCTGGATAATGAGCTGAAGTCGACAGGAAGTGACCTTGATCGAAGGTGGGCCATAATGTTTCCCACATCATCGACACGAGACAGAGGAACATGATGTGTTTGTGAATCAGGATCATATGAGAATCAGAGGAAGGTTGATACTTGCAGAGGTCAACTTCTCTTGAACATGTAAACGGCACGACAGTGGACTTGGCAGTATTTGACATCAACGGATCAGAGGTCATGGTGACGAGGCAATGAGCAGATGAGAGGTCAAAAGGGATTATCCAAACCCATGGAGGCAAAGTGAAGAAACGAGATGAGATGTCCCCAACCCGACACGAATGCAGACAAGTTCCATGTTCAAGAGCGACATACTGCCGACGACAACGACGATGGTTCCATTTTTCCCCCACCATTTCTGGTGAGTACCCCAATTATTTTTGATAACAAGCTTGAAGGGGATAGCATATGCTTGTAATATAAGTCCGCCCTTCGGGCGAATCCATCCTAGTGCATTTAACGAGTCCTAGGAAGGAGGAACTCGGAGAACATCATTTCGGCTGGATCCAATGTCATCAGGGTTTAACGAGTCTGACAAAGGGAGAACTCGGCGTCTTTTCATGTTTAGAGAGTTTGAAAAGACAGAAGAAAAGTAAACTCCACAGGTCCCTTTTCGTAAATAGTTCCTCAGATCCGAAAAGGTAGAAAACAATATCCGAGAAAACCTCCTAGTCGCGATAGGCTAGGGTATTCCTTTTTCGTAATCAATCTATCCTAGCCCGAAAAAGGGGTAAACGTATACTGGGTAGATGTCGATTCGTGTCCATTTTAACGAGATCGAAACGACAAGGGCCTCGGAAATATTTTCATGTTTAGAGAGTCAGAAAAGAGCTGAAAGATGACTCCTCCTGGAGGAACGAGTGGTATAAAGGGTAGCAACTGGTTCCGGTAATGGTGGAACTACTCTGAACAAATAAAGGTCGAGAGGCTGGCTAACAAGACCACTCATAGCAGCGGTTCCTCAGGAACGGGTAAAACAACCAAGTGAAGGCATATGATCGACCAAGCAGATAGTGACGATGGAATGAGAAAACCAAGTCTCATGTGGCAAAAACAGGCTGATAAAATGGCGATCACAAGAGGTAAAGTGGGAATGGTTTCATTTTTACACAAGCTTGAAATCGAGAAACTCTTCTTGAAACCAGTTTCATTTTTACAAAAGCTTGAAACGGAAACAAACTATGCTTGAAAAGTAAGCATGCCCCCAGCATGGTGACTCAATTTGAGGTACATGCCCCCCAAGCTTTAATCCATATGAAAGGCAGATGGAGTGAAGGTTCAAATTATGATATCTAAGAAAGACTCGACTGGGATTTTACGAGATCTGATCAAAGACTCGAATTGAACACGAAAGGTATTCATTATTTTAACGAGGTTGACACATTAAAAGAACTGTCCTCAGGACACCTTGTTTCATGGTTTAAGGAGCTTGGCACAAGACAAGGAACTTTGCTCCGACAACCTTGTTTCATTTTTTAAGGAGCTTGACACAAGACAAGGAACTATGCTAAACGGACACAGTTTCATTTTTTAAGGAGCTTGACACAAGAAAACGAACTGTGCTCCGACAGACCTCATCATAATGAACAAGAAGTCATGGCTTCCAAGATTTCCACTCCCGATGGAAGGAAAACATCCTGGAAGTCAGGACCCAATGCCCCCAGCACCTGATGCACGACGGCATCATCACTGAGCACAGGCACGGGGTAGGTAGCCACATAGTTGACCTGCGGTGGGGCAGATACAATGGGTGGATAAAAACCAGGAAGGGATGATGGCGGGCCAGCTGCCATATCAGGACCAAAGAAGGAAAGCTGATCAATGGTCACGATCCATCCTTCATGTGGAAAATAGACCACACGAAAAATGGAGGAGACAAGCGCTCCCATGGCATAGGTTTAATCGCGCCCCAAAATCAGATTAAAATCCAAGGGGCCTGGAACAACCATCACGTCCATATGGACGGTTTTACCTCCCAAAGTAACAGGTTACCTTGGAAGGATCCCTAACGGTTGACTCGTTCTTCTGTTAAAAGTCAACAGATTACGTATGAGGGCGCAAGTGGCGGCGCACCAAAATCTTGCTAGGTAGTTGAGGATAGAACGCACAACGGACGCGCCTTCGTACATGGTGCGGGTACAACCCGGACAGCTTTGTACTGTGATCTCGAAAGGCACATAAGACGGAAGGCGGTATCCTGCAAATCAATTCCAATCAAAGGAAGTGACCAGACTACTCGAAGGGGCTACCATCGAACGGAGAAGGTCTTCCCCTGATGTTACGGAAGCAGGAGCCTCATCCATGACCTTCATCTCGAAGGCGGGAGGAGTATCCTCCGGAACCTCCATCACGGGAGGTGGAGGAGCTGCTTGTTGAGGTATAGGGACAGGAGAATATTTCTCCAAGTCCGAAGAATATGAGGAAACTAGAAGAACATGAGGGATGTGAGATCCACTCTCGACAGAAAATACCTGGTGCACCGCGGAAGGGACCAGCTCAACCGATCCCATGACCAATGATTGGTTGGGAATGGATTCCTAAATTCGAATTTCCGAGGGAGCGGGATTGACCAATCGTAGGATCAACTGGTGGAGGACTCAAAGAAAGCCGATTATAACCAGCTGGAAGGCATGGTGCAGAAACGGTTGAGTTGTCCAAGACTCTCTTGGCTTCATCCATGTATGGACAAAGGTGAATGGCATGGTGCCCTTCACACAACTTACAAGGATTGGTGATCTTACCCTGCTTCTTAGGAGCCTTATCAGCACTTGCTGACAATGTGCCCCCAACCTAACTCTCGGAAGCCAAAGGCAACGGCGGGCGACCGTCGGACCAAGCTTCAAGCACCTTGGGAATGCCAGGGTAGTCTCGAAGAAGATGGTCTCCTGTGCACAACATACAAGGGAACTTGACTTTCCGTGGAGGGTTGGAAGGTTTATCAAGAGGAGATATTTCAGAAACAGTGGCTGCACTTTTAGCCTCTCGCTTATCAGACTTCTTCTTCTTTGTCTTCTTCTTCTTCTTCTTAACCACCTGGTTACTCAAATCCAGGCTTTCACTAGGCGAAGTAGAAGAGGAGGACGCAGAAACAAGCGAAGAAGGGGAGAGGTCCACCTTGGAATCAACATGATGTTTTTCAGGTGGAGGAACTGATTGAACAGTAGCGGAGATATTCGGGACCACAGAGGTTGAAAACAACCAAACAGGCAACCCAACAGTTAACCCAGGAAGGGACAACGTTGCCATGTAAGGAGCACCAACATTCCCAAAAGGAGGAAAATGACCAGGATTCCCTTCTAAGGGGATTCCTTGGTTGGTAAACTCTGAAAAAGTTGCCATCAAAACTCAAAACCACACACGGGATGAAAAAGAGTCAAGACACACAATCAAACGGCCAACAAGCAGAATCTAACAGGGCGTGTGATCGTGGGTGATTAATTTTTACCACGTTGAAAAATGAGAAACTTCACCGTTTCATGTTTTAAGAGTCGAGAAACGGTCGAAAAGGTGACTCTATCTCTTTCAGATTTGACACAAGCGTGAAAGGACAAGCGCTTGGTGATCCTTTCAATTTTAGGGAGTCAGATAGGATCAAAATGACTACTCAGGAATACTAGGCAAAAGGGTGTACCAAATAACCGTGAACTGCAATATACACCTTGGTTTTAATAATGAAAGAGAAATCAACCAAGGAATTTCCGTACGTGCAGGCAATCTCCCCGAATGCTGTGTTCGGTGTATCACGGGTATAGGGCGGCAGACTCGGCTTCCTATGGATAAAGGATTGAAAACCTAGAGGGGTCTCCCTTTATATACGCAACGGTACGGGGAGCACAAGTCCGTACTAGCGCTGTCTAAAGCCAAAAGGCGAACGACAGCTACTAGGTTTAAAGACGCCGGAACACGTCTCTAGCCTAGACCTCTAAATGTGTTTCGTTAGATTTCAATGCTGCCTTAGTGTAAATTGAGTAGATTTTAAAGTTGATCTTCAATTACGTTTCAATTTTCAGGCCCTAACGAATGCGCTGTCTCAAAAATCTCCTAAATGAAAAACTACATGCCACAGTATATCATTTCGTTCGATGAAAGCTAGCTACAGAAGAGTTGAGAGATTTTTACACAAACAAAATGATCAGAAGACAATCAATGATATCTCTAATGCAACTAATGAAACTAAAAACTTTTCTTTCAAATTCACTAATTACTAGTAAAATCGAAAAGATTTCAATTTGCACTAATCAACAAAAAGCAAAAGAGATTTTTTTATTTTCAATGTTTGATAGCTAGATGCACTAAACAAACTGAAAACAAATAAGAAGCAATCCGAGAAATGATATTAAGAGAGCAAAACAAACAAATTTCACTCAATGGCACGAACAATCAGATCTCAAATCGACCAAAAGTCTCTCAAAAACCAAGAAAAGTCCCAAAGACAACAATGAGCTGTGTAATGTAGGCCCAGAACGAAGCAAAGCGAAATTCGAATGAAAACGAAATCAGTCACTCAAAAAGCGCAATAAGATGATGGACAACTGTCAAACGAATGCAAGGAAGCAATCCCAAAGTCGACTGAACGAACGAAAACCAAAAACTCCCAAGGGAGGCTCGACTCACAAAGGCACTTAGATGCCCTAGGGCTCGTATGCAAAATCGAAAGAAATAGGCAAACAACCAAAGGAAGGAGGTTCCAACCAGTAAAACTAGGCTCCAATGCACTCAGACAGCCGAAAAAACAAGATCAAAATCACAAGTCAGCCTCAGAAAGCATGAAACACAGTAAACCCTAATAGCTCATAGGACTGGGGTGACTGTGAGCTTGAAATTAGCGCCAGAAATGCAATGGCGCGGGTGATACACAGGCAACCTGCGCCAATGGGCACGACTGTCATGCTGAAAAGCGTGCCAGCCGAGTTTACTATGGAAAAAATAAAAAGGAAGCAATCTCAGACACAGACAAGTGATGACAAGGCTAAAACAAAGCCACACAAACAGGAAAATCCAGCCCAAAGAGCTGACCAAGCAAGCAAGACCAAGAAATTGACCGGAAAGAGAAGACAAAACTCCAAGTTGTTCAGTCCGTAAACCAAACCGGAGATTGACTGAAGCAGCGTTGATCTACTCCGCTAATGCAGAGAAAAAGTGTTTCGAAGGCTATCTGGCTGTGCTTCAGGCTCCGTCTATAGCTTACAAATCAAACAACAAGCTGAGTCCCCAGTGGAGTCGCCAAATTGTTGAGGAGGTAAATCCCCTCTGCGGACAGAGGCGATCCCTACTAGCCTAGATCAGGTCTAGCAACAATCAAACACGCTACAGTGCAGGTTCCTAATTGAAAATAAATCGACTTGCGAGGAAGGCTTACCTGGAATCCAACGCTGTCGTTTGTAGAAGAGGTGGTGCTCCCGTTCCTTCGCCCTGGCAGATCACAATCCTCACGATCTTCGTGATCGGACACCTGCACATGCAAGAAACAACACAAACGCAAGCATAAAATCCAGTACATACAACTATATGTCAGTCGAAGAGGACATAACTCATGAACATGATCAAGAACAAGAGTGGAACCATAACCAATAGTCGCTTAATATTAATGAGTCAAAAATAAGAATACAACCAAAGCTTCGACGCCGAATTCTCCTTTGGCAGGTCGTCAGCAAAACATGTCTCGATAAAGCCTGTCAAGGATGGGACAAGCCTCTCTCTCCGGATACTTGGAAATAGTCTCCTTGCTTGGATTTGGCCTTAAGGGAATCAAGAAGGCTCTTGCAGCATAAGGATGTGAAAGCTCTTGGGAACTAGCTTGCAAAGGAAATGGGCAAGCTTTTATAGATGGAGGAAGGGGAGTTGGGATCCCTATAATCATGGGATTGGCCCTATCATCAAGGAAGCTTCCATGAGAGGTGGCAAACCACTTCCTCTCCATGGAAATCCGTAGCCAAACCTCCCAACTCAAGATAGAAATCAACCCAGTAATTTGTTAGGATGAAACTTCCGCCTTTTATTTTTAAAAAACATCTCTTAATATGGTTGGCGCGGGTACGACTCTATGACAGAGCGCCAATTGGCGCGCCCTCTTTGGAGGATTTCCCTCTTGGCGCGAGGGCTGAACTATGGAACCGCGCCAATGGAAAAAGAGCTATTTTTAGGGTTTTTTGCAAGGAGATGTCTTTAGGGAAATTAAAGCTCATCTTCAGAGGGATGCAATGAAAGTATTTTCAAGCCTTAACTCTGCCCACAGGTCACGGAATGAGCCCTCCAATGTGCGGGATGGGGATTGTAGGGACGGTGACAAATTTTTGTGTAACACGAAACAAAGCTATATGCGTTTTATGTCGGCGAGTACTTTTCTCCATAAAGACTACCCTCCGACGTTCTCCCCATGCCCCCTCGCCCTTAAGAAGTTGAGTACACTGACAGAGTTTTATTCTTGCTGTCGCCACCACGGTTATAAGGTATGGAGAGACCTGCAGACCTTTTCCGCCATGTCACTTATTTCAGAAAGCTACCACAGAGTGTCACCAGTTGGATTTCTTCAGAAGAACATACTTCGAGTTATTAACAAGACTTATAGACCATGCTCCAGGGTACACACAGTTAATGAAGAGCCATTTTGCGGAATGGGCTTTCGACCTACCTCTCCTCTCTCATAATAAGATCCATTTAATGAATATCATCTACTCTTGTTATTCTGCTCTCCTATAAGAATTCCCCAGAACATATTGAAAGGGTGATTGTTGCTACTGTTGTAGTTGTAGGGATTGATTCGACTGTTAGAAACAATTTTGGAAGAGAGTAACAGAGTAGTTTGTAATTTAGTAGGATGGGAGGAGAAGTTTGGATTGTATTCAGCCATTGAGCTCAGTGTATGTGACTGGTTTTTCACATCAATTAATCAAGAAATTTCATAGGATCCTGGTATATTACTATGGGTGATGTTTCTCTTATCATATTGTTTTATTACATTTTCATGCTGTTCATTGGTCTTCTGGGCATGCATCAGAAATTTGGCATAGGATTTACCCTTGTTAGGTACTCTATGTTTCTGCTCTCCCTGCCTTCGATGTTTTCTGCCGATTATGAATCTAAGAGTAAATTCAGCTAATTTAACCAGTGTAGCGGTTCCATATGCTGCTAGCTGATGTATGAATTCGGGGTTTGCTGCTTGGATGTTCTTGCTAGTGTCAAAGCAGGGAAGTTTAAAAGTATTTCTCTGATCTATAGAATCTAACTTTGTGTCAAATATTATCTCTGTTTTTCCCTTGGAGCATGCTAAAGCAGACTTGGAGTTAAATGACCTCTGGTCCGATCTATAAGCTACCCCTTTTTCCCTCCATTGAAAGCTACCTTTGAGTATGTCCAAGTAGGTCTGGAGTTAAATGACCTCTGACCTGATCTATAGACATAAATTGGGTGTCTCTCCTTCTTTCACGTTCTTTCCTTAATGTTTCATTCCATCATCTATCTAAGAAGATCCCTTAGTATAGATGACTTGCCCTCTAGAAGCCTTGCTTAGTTATTTTCAAGTAATCCCCTTTCATGAATCCATAGCCCAATGGATGGCACATTTTTAACCTATCCTCTTTTGTTGAAACATCCTGCTGCTCTGCTCCTTTCCTTCCATTACTTTCTTAGTTTATGATCTCATGACCCAACCCAAAAACCAACCAACCAAACCATTTAAACCCCCCCCTGTGCTTCATAACTAGCCTAATACCTAATCTTGAGCTTTGAAATATATATCATTCTTTGTATTTATGGAGATATCCCTCTCAGGATCTAGGAGGGCTAGATCCTAGGATCCCAAAGTGGTTTGATGTTGTCTTATCTTTTGGTATTTCCAAATCTGTCAAAACATAGGAACCCCCACATAATGGCGACTCCACCGGGGAAGAGACCAATCAGCCTGATTTGGTAAATCACTGTGGTGGACAGTAAAATCTTGAATCATCCACCTGGCGACTCCACGGTTCTTAAATGATTAAATGACTCCACTGGTGATCAGTAGGCCGCTGATTATCTATGTTTTCACAAGACTCCACTGGGAGACCATGTCACAGAACAACATCAGCCATGCTAAGGACCAAGTCACTTCACTAATGGAAGACTCTGAGTAGTTTGCAGAAATGCATCAAAGTTTCATAGCAGAGTGTTGTGATACAATTTCAAGTGACTTGGAAGAGCTGGAGGTGGAGGACCTTCCAGGGGCTATTCTTCTCAGCTCAAAATTCAAACCCGTGCTTAAGAAAATATTTCTAGAACTGGTGGTTGAAAGGTATGAAGCTAAGATTGAACTTCTGAACTCACAAGAGAAATCATACTAGTTCAGAGACCCCAAAGAATTTTTGGAAAGTCTCCCTCCCCCTAAGAGGGAAGAGATTCCACTGCCTGTTGAAATACAAGAAAAAGATGATATGGTTTTCATGAACCACATTGAAGACGCAGTGGAAAATGCAGAAATCAAAGTTGCCCAGGATGAAGACAACCTACCAATCATGGAAGGCCTAAAAGAAGAAAGCACCCATCATGTGTTCATTGATCCTGTGGCAAAGTACATGGAGGCCCTGATTAGCTCAATTTCTCCAGCATCGATCCTTCGCCAGGGCCAGATTCATCAGGAGTGGTCACCACTGATGGTGACCTCAGTTTTGAAGAACCACCGGCAGAACACCATGTGGTTATCTCTGACAGGCAATAAGTGCTCCTATCCTTTTTTGCTACTTGACTGGCTGCATTGGCATTATTGTATCACCTAGAGCATCAAAGATTTCCAGGTTAGAGTAGAGTAGGTAGGAAGTCTGAAATAAAGCTCAGTCCGTGAGCATGTAGTTAGTTGTTTTTAATTTCTGCAAAGTCCAGCAAGCCAGACAGTCTAATCCCGGCTTGACTGTTTTTCAATTTCTATCTTAGAATGTAGAGAAGAAGTCTGCTAGACGGTTTAATCCTAGCAGATATAGTTTAAGTAGAAAACATATGAGGCCAACAGTTTAATCTGGCCTCATGGAGTAATAAGGGTAGAAATAGAATAGGTTTATTTTCTTGATTGTAAGAAATTGATGATGTAAGGGGTCTGTAAGTCCAAATGCACCCAAGAAAAAATGTTAGGATTATAGTCTGGGTAGGTAGTTGTTTGGGAGAATGTTACTGCTGATATGATGTCTTCATGATTTGTGGCAGCTGATCCAAGAAAGAAAATGAATGATTCAAGTACCAGGCATCTGGCCTACACCAAAGATCATTCTTTGAATTATTGACTTCTTAAAGAAGAAGCCATCCCTATGTGGAGCCACTGTTAGCCCCCTATACATTTCTTGACAAGCAAACAGGGGGCTAAATTGTTTTTTGAGCCTTCAAGGAATGTATCCTCTCTGAAAACACATCATCCTTGAAGTCTCTTTGTGCCTTTTCCTTTGATGAATCCCAACTGCTGTTTCCATTATAAAGCCTCTCTATTTTGGTGAAGAAGAATGCCCAAAAGGCCCTTTTCCCTCTTTCCTCATTCCCCTTAAACCTTTGTTTTCCTCACCTTTTCCCCTTCCTTCAATTCCCCACTTACCCTTCAAATCATCCTAAATCTCCTTTAAACCCTTAAAATACCCTTGTTTGGTTTAATTTCCCCTTTTTTTCCCTCTATCGTTACCCCTTCGAGCCTTGAATTTCATTGAAAATGGGCCAAAAAACCATATTCTCCATATATGTGGGTTTAGCCCCCTTTAGGCCAGCCCCCTTAATTTCCCCCCCCACGTGACCCGGGTGCTAGAACCTGGTGCTAGCCTGAAGAGCGCTCATCGCAAATGTGTATCGGGGGCAAGGTCCGCCGTCGATCTACACAGATCCGACGGTCTTCGCAATCCCATCACGCCCATGGTCCCCACCCCTTTCACTACCTGATTGCATCACAACCATCCATTTAACCCGCTGATCCGATGGTCCATATTCATCTGCCACGGTGGTCCCCGCGCTGCGCCCTGTGAAAAATCCACCAGTTTCTATCGCACCGCCTTTGAGAGGTGGGCGGTATTTTTCATTTCGGAAGTGATTCCACTCATCGCATGATGCATGGCTCCGTGCACTATTCATAAATCGCCCTCCATCACGCATTAACGTTCGTCCAAAGATCCGATACGATATTTTTGTACACCATTCGATCTGGGGCGGGCCATCCGACGGTAGTCGCGCCACGAAGATGCCCGGAGGTTAAACAAGGAAAACAGTGCCCCTGGCCCACCATCTGTTGCCCCTCGATGCATTTTCAGCCGTCGATCTCCTCCCGAGATCGGATGGTCCCGATTAAACCCTCACCCTGCCATTGATCGGGTCCCACTGGAAGAGCTCCACGTCACCTCCCTTCGCGGAATTTTCTCATTACCTTTTTTTTTCACCCGATTTCCAAAATCCTTCCATCGTGCATTTCTCACCATAGATCATTGCCCCCATGCAAGATCAAACAGTCAGCATGCTCTTTCTCCACCATGCTGCCACCTGTCTAGTATTCCACCATTTGTGCATCGCCTGACTTGTTTTCACCATTCTACTGCAGTTTTTCATGCACCTCCACCATTTCCACCATTCCTCTGGCCTCCAGAGCATTCTCCCATCACCACCCTTGATGTTGTAATTGATTTGTTTTCACTTTACAGGTTTTGCCACCGGAGTGGTATTTCCCTCTATTTATCATAATCGCAGTTAATGCAATTCAAAAGCACAGAGATGCTGTTACAGTAGAAAAATGTATCGGTAGCAGAGATTAAGGTATTAGAGCCCGAAAATTAAAGGTTAAATGCTCTAATCCTCATTCAAGGAATCAAGGCACAGTGGAAAATTAAAGAAGCACACGAAAAGTCGGTGCTTAGCATTCGAAATGGTTTATGCTTTCGTTGTGCCACTTTTCTCCAAAAATATCGCTTCTCCAACAGTTCTCCATGCCCCTCGAGCCCTTGCTAGGCCGAGTACACCGACGTGCTTCCTCTGGCATCGTCAGACCATGCTTATAAGGTATGGAGAGACCTGCAGACCTTTTCCGCCATGTCATTTATTTCAAAAAGCTACCACAAAGTGTCATCAGTCGGATTTCTTCAGAAGAACATACTTGGAGTTATTAACAAGACTTCTGGACCATGCTCCAGGGTACACAAAGTTAATGAAGAGCCATTTTTCAGAATGGACTTTCGACCTACCTCTCCTCTGTCGTAATAAGATCCATTTAATGAATATCATCTACTCTTGTTATTCTTTTCTCCTATAAGAATTCCCGAAGAACATATTGTAAAGGGTTGTTGTTCGGTTGTTGTTGTTGCTGTTAGAGGGATTCATTTTGACTATTAGAATAGTCTTGGGAGGGAATATCAGAGTAGTTTGTAAGGTAGTAGGCTGGGAGGAGAAGTTTGGATTGTATTCAGCCATTGAGCTCAGTGTATGTGACTGGTTTTTCACATCAATTAATCAAGCAATTTCATAGGATCCTAGTCTATTAATACAGGTGATGTTTCTCTTATCATATTGTTTTATTACATTTTCATGCTGTTCATTGGTCTTCTGGCTTGCATCAGAAATCTGGCATAGGATTTACCCTTGTTAGGTAACCTATGTTACTGCTCTCCTTGCCTTTAATTTTTTCTACTAATAGTGAATCTAAGAGTAAATTCAGCTAATTTAACCGGTGTAGTGGTTCCATATGCTGCTAGCTGATGTATGAATTTGGGGTTTGCTACTTGGATGTTCTTGCAGGTGTCAAAGCATTGAAGGTTCAAAGTCCTTCTCTGATCTATAGATTCTAGCTTTGTGAAATATTATCTCTATTTTTCCCTTGGAGCATGCTAAAGCTGACCTAGAGTTAAATGACCTCTGGTCCGATCTATAAGCTGCTCCTTTGTCCCTCCATTGAAAGCTGCCTTTGAGTATGTCCAAGCAGGTCTGGAGTTAAATGACCTCTGATCTGATCTATAGACAGAAATTGGGTGTTTTTCCTTCTTTTACTTTCAATCCTTAATGTTCCATTCCATCATTTATCTAAAAAGATCCTTTAGTGTAGATGACTTGCCCTTTGAAAGCCTTGGCTAGTTGTTTGCATGTAATTACGTTTCATGACTCCATAGCCCAATGGATAGCACAACCTTAACCTATTCTCTTTTGCTGAAACGTCCTACTGCTTTGCTCTTTTCTTCCCATTATCTTCTCAGTCTATGATCTCGTGGCTCAACCCAGAAACCAACCAACCAAATCATATTAAACCTAACTAGCCTAAGACCTCATCTTGAGCTTTCAAAGATATACCATTATTTGTCTTATTAGCCATCCCTCTGCAGGTCCGGGAGGGCTAGATCCTAGGATCCCAAAGTGGTTTGATGTTGTATTATCTTTTGGTATTTCCAAATGCCTTAAAACATAGGTACCCCAACGGTATGGACTTGAACCTGCCTTGTTTGTAACTTACCCGGGAAGTCTTGGATTCTGGAGTCGTAGAGGAGTGCCCAATCTCTTTTCTGGAATGTCTTCTTTTTTATGAGGTTTTCATGCCACTTAGCTCATTTTTTATTAATAATTACAGTGCATTGTAGAGAAAGTAGTTGTGCTTCATCTAATTCATTTATTTGCTGGAGTATTCTAGTTTGGACCTCCATCAAATCTAGCCCCACTTCCTGGGTTGTTCTCAGAGTCTTTATTTCAAATTCAATAGGAAAAATTGGTTCCCTTCCAAATACCAGATGGTACAGAGAATATCCATGGTGTTTCAATTTTCGCCATGTTGTGCGATAAGCCCACAAGGCCTCTGGCAGTCTAGTAGCCCAATCCCGACGATGTGTTGAGACTATTTTAGTGAGAATTTCCTCAAGGAATTTGTTGGTGCTTTCGACCTGCCTGTTCGCCTGCGGGTGGTAGGGAGAGGTGACTCTATGGGTGACATGGTGGTTCTTCAGAGTGGTCGTGATTTTATTTCCCACAAATTGTGCCCCTCCATCAGTTATCACTTCCCAAGGTAAGCCATACCGCACAAATAGCTCAAAAATAAAATTGATCACAGATTCTTCTGTAGCTCTCGATAAAGCCACTATTTCTACCCACTTCATCACATAATCTATGGTAACCAGTATGTAGGTCTTATGATTCGATGACAGGTTGAATGATCCAACAAAGTCTAGTGCCCACCGTTCTAAAGGTTCCACTACTAACTGTGGCTGCAATGGCATTTCGTCAGATTGGCCAGGGCGGCCCATTATTTGGCAACTATCGCAGGCTTGGACATATTCCTTGGCATCTTTAAATATTGTAGGCCAATAATATCCCATTTGAAATACTTTATGCCCCGTCCTGCGATCTGCAAAATGGCCACACCACATGGTTCATCATGACAGACCCTTAGGATGTCATAAATCTCGTCTTCTCGGATGCATCTGTGTATATGAATATCAGCTCCTGTATGGAAAACATATCCACCAATCCAGGAGAATCTAGCACTGCGGTGAACAATCAGCTTTTGTTCCTTTGATGTCAAGTGTCTTGCCAACTTTCCTACTGCCAGATAATTTGTTGCGTCTGCGTAGCATGGCGTTTTTACTACTATAGCGAACAAATTCTCATTAGGGAACTGATCATCCACCGCTAGTGGGTCATCTAACTTTGGAACTCTAGACAGGAAATTTTCAACTACGTTCTCTTTCCCTAGGCGGTCCTTGATAGTTATGTCAAACTCCTGTAAAAGCAACAACCAATGACTCACTCTTCCATTTGTAATAGGTTTATTATCTAAGTATATAATGGTGGATTGACCAGTATATAGGAATACTTGATAGCCAGTTATATAATGTCTATATTTATTAATAGCATAAATGACAGCCAAGAAATCCTTTTCAGTCATTGTATAGTTTAATTCGGCAGGTGTGATATTCTTGCCGATATAGTAAATAGTGTAGGGATTTTTGTCTTCTTCTTCATCGAGAACTACCCATATCATTGTGTCAAATGCATCTGAGGAAATGTGAAAAGGCGGCTCCCAATTGGGGCAGTGTAAGACTGGTGCAGTTGAGACCAGTTTCTTCAAATATGAAAAATCAGTGTCACATTTGTCAGACCAATGGAATTCAACATTTTCAGTTAATTCATACAAGGGTGCAACAATTTGTGATAAATTCTTTATAAATCTATGGTAGTACCCTGCATACCCAAGGAAACTACGTACCTCTGTCTGAGTACAAGGTGTGGCTAATAAAAGAATTGCCTCTATTTTTTTCGGATCTACCTGTATTCCAGCTAGAGAGATGTAGTGTCCTAGGATTACTCCTTCAGTTATCATCATGTGACATTTTTTGTTTCTCAAACACAATATGGTAGCAATACATCGTTCCAATACTTTTTCTAATGTTTGCAATGCTTGATCAAAGTCATCTCCATATGGACTAAAGTCTTCCATATAAATCTCGAGCCCTTCATTTATTAAATCAGAAAAAATGCTAAGTATGGCCCTTTGAAATGTTTCTAGGAATTTCATAATCCGAACAGAAATACCCTATAGGAAAATATACCCCAGGGGCAGGTAAAGGTCGTTTTATCCGATTCTTCAGGGGCTATCTGGATTTGATTGTAACCACTGAAACCATCAAGGAAAGAGAAGAACCGCTTTCCTACTAATGTATCAAGGACCTGATCAATAAAAGGGAAGGGGGAGTGGTCTTTTGTGTTTCTTTATTCAGTTCTCTGTAATCCACACAGGTTCTCCACTTACCATTCTTCTTAGGAATGAAAACTAGAGGAGAGACCCATTTGTTGTCTGAAATAGGATAAATGAAGTTTGCATCTAGCAGCTTTTGCAATTCATATTTTACAACGTCTTTCAGATGCGGGTTTAACCTCTGCTAAGGCTGCCGAATAAGCCGAGCATCTTTGTCAGTATAAATGTGATGTGTGCATAGTTGAGGATCTATACCCTTCATGTCTGGGTAGTCCCAAGAAAATTCTCCCTTATATTTTTGTAAAACCTTAACGAAATTTTTCTGTTGTTTACTATTCATACTATCATTGATATTTAAAACCTTTCATGGCTAAATTTCAATTGGCATGTTGTTTCGAACAACAGTCGTGGGTATGTGCTGGTTATCAATGTCTGCTAAGGGGTCCTCATGTGCTTCATTATCAAGACCTCCTTTTAAAATTTGGCAATTTAAATTTTCTGAAGTAGATGGCTGATTTATGAAGTTATTGATTACATCGTCTTCAGTTTGATCTTTGAATTCGAGTGCTTCAACTATTGTCAGTGGTGAACAGATGTTTTGTTCCCAGTATGTATGTGGTTGTTTATGAATATTTACAGTGGGAAGACTTGGTTTGGCAGGGATTATATGAAAATATTCTTTATGGAATCACCTCTAGCAATGGTCATGATGTTTGTTCGACAACCTATGTAAGCATTGGTTGTTGCTAACCAAGGTCGTCCCAGTATCAGGGGGTGTCCATCTTATTTACTTTTTGGGTTAGTAACTAAAAAGTTTGTCACGTACTCCCACGAGTCCATAGAAACCAGGATGTCTTGTAATATATCTTTTGGTTTGATAACAGATCTGTCAACAAGTTCCAGCAAGGTATATGTGGATTCCAACGTTGTTATACCTAACTTCTCGCAGGTTTCTATAGTTAAGATGTTGATGGACGCCCCCAAATCAACTAATGTGTTTGAAAAGGAGTGGATAGATATTTGTACTGTAACTATGCGATTTCCTAGATCCTCGTATTTTACTGGTGTTTCTTTACCCAAGAGTAATTCTGACAGTGCTCCCACTACATGAATAGTTGGTACAATTTTTTCTTTCCTCGCCTATTTTTTTCCGCACAGCTCTTTAATTGTCTTGGCATAGATAGGAATGTCTTGTATAGCTTGTAGAAGAGGAATTTTAGTGCAAAGTTTTTTTAATTCCCCTAGGAGATCAAAATTTTAAGAGACTATTGGTTTAAGTAGTGTTAATATCTTAGGGAATGGAGGGGAGGAAATAATAAGGTTTTCAGGGTCTTTTTGGTTAACTGTGTCCCTCCCCTGCTCTATCTCTGTTTCTATCATAGTTGATTGTTTAGGTATTATTGGAATTTCAGACTCAAGTTTTGGTAGGGTCGTATCTTCTTCAGGTGACATAACACGCCCTGATCTCAGCCTAAGTTCATTGCATTTATTCTATTCAGTTTTGGGTTTGGGTTTTCAAAAATCTGGATTAGTTGAACCAGTATATTATTGGGATTAGGATTGGTTTTAGATGGCAATTGAGGACGCATAATAGGCTGAGGATTGTGTTGGATTGGGTATGGAGCTGGTAATGTGGGTTGATTCTTAGCCCCTGTTCCCATTGGTAAATTGGTCATTCCCAGGGGTTGTTGCCAATTTTGAGACCAATTTGTATTCTGTGAAGTGGAGGCAGGCCACTGGGACTGATATGTATTATTTTTCCAGTAAGGGGGAGAAAAAGGAAAACTTGACCAATTATTACCTGAAGAGGGTTTTGTTGGCCAAGGAGGCATGGAAAATGATTGGGATGTCCAGGCAGAAAAAGGTGATTGGCTCTGCCATACTATTGCAGGGTTTTGTTGATTAAATTGAGGAGGAGAAAAGAACTGAGGCAGATCTCGTGGCATACCTGGTTGTGCTTTCCATTTCTGATGTTGATTCATTAGATACACTGGTTCTATTTCTTCTTCTGTCTCTTTAAAAACCTCTTTCAACCCTGGAAGTGAAGGGCAATGGTCAGTGGCGTGGTCCTTGGTACAAATAGCACATGTCTAGGCCATGTCTAATGGACATTCTCGATGGTTGTGCTTCTTCCGACAGCGTGGGAAAAAGCCAACCAAGTTATGTTCAGCTTTAGCTTGCTTCTACTTGGATTGTAGGACATTTAGCTGCGTTGTGACGGTGCCCAAGATATCGGTTTTAAAATCTTCTAAAATATTACCGAATTTTGCTCTCATCACGTTGCCACTGGACTGTTTATAATTCCTTGTAGTTGAATCCCGCCCAGTTGGCCTACTTCGCGTACTACCTTGAGAACACCTGATGCACAATGTAATAATGTCATCATATTATTCTTGATAGATGTCCCCTTTTTCCATTATATTAAGTGTTTCGACCCATTATTCTTTCATTCCTTTAATCATTGTTGCTTTTAAAATATCTTTAGACAGTGTAGTACATGGAGATCTTTGCAAATTATATTGAAATCTTTTAACATATTCTTCTAATGTCTCATTGTCTCTTGCAGACATATTGAAGATTTCGTCTTTTAGTTCTCGAGTCTGACAGTAGTCTTGATATTTGCTAAGAAAATATTTTTTCATCTAATCCCAACTATTAATGGTTCCTCCACCGAGCCCCATAAACCAACGTAATGTTGTCCCCTTCAAAGTAGTGGGAAATAATTTCAGTTTCTGAGGGTTAGTGGTGTAATCATATCCCCTACATAAGACATCAAATTCAATTAAGAATGCATCCAGATCTTCCGAGGTCAGCCCATGGAAGGTGGGGATGTTTTGTAATGGAATAGATTTCATAGGAGAATTTGTGGCTGGATCAACAATGGGATACTCCAATGTTGATTTCTACCTCTGGTTTTGGTTGTTCCCCATTTGATCAAAGATGTGCCAATAATGTTCAGGGATTTCTTGATCTAGGGGAATATTTTGAGTTGGATTAGGGAGTGGATTTGGAGGAGGCCTTACAGCACTTCCCCAATCTGGGATACTGGGTATCTCTATCTCAACCACTCTCTCAGGGGATCCAGGCTCTAGAGCTTTTACTTGTAATGCATTGCTGGTTTCTCCCTCTCCTTCCTGCAAATTGCAAGAGTTTCCCTCTCTCGAAGGGTCGGGACTTACGTAATCAACAGTCTGAAGGCTTTGTTTAGACCCTTCTTTTTCACTGTGAATCTCAACGTGGGCTACAGATGGTGAGACTGCTGCTTGAGGGACTATAGTAGGAATCTGAGTAGGAATGGTTCTAGGTCCTACAAATGCCTGGGATTTAGCCTTCTTAAATATTTCGTCTATATATGTTTTTCTTCCAAGGACCACCGATCCTTTGGGTTTCATGGATTTAAATGGGGGATTTTTATCTAATTCTATCTTTTTCTTCCTATTCATAAAAAACAAGAACACCAATCCTATTAACCTCTGCACAATTGCTGAGAAGCGGGCCGGAGAGCAAGCATTTTTCTTTCTAGTATGCAGGTTCTTACCTCTCATTTTCAATACCCAATTCTTTCTCAGCAAAAGTAGAAATAAATAAAAAAACATCACTCTTAAACACTCTCCCCGACAATGTAATATTCCAAAATTAGCATGCAGCTAATTGGAATATTGATTTTTGCTTTTGACACCTAGGAGATGAATAAATGGGTAAGGAGGCCCATACATTTCTAAAATAGGAATAAAATCCCTCATGATGTGAAAATGGATCATAATAATAGCTGGATTTTTCACCCTCATGTGTGAATAGGGGCAAATACATGTGGACAAGGTCAAGTTTGACCCAGTCAACAGCGCTGGAATAGAAGGTGGAGATCATCTATGGAGACAGCGCAATGATAGTGGGAGGAAGATTACATGGTGAAGGAAACCCTAATGAGTGGGACCCAAGATGAGAAGGTTTCTACTTGTATATAAGGAGGGCAAGGCAGCCATAGAAAGACATGTTATGGATTATTGATTTTGTGGTCTATGAGACTATTGTGCACTCTTTAGCTATTTAGTTGAGATTGTTGTGCTGCTTAGCACAAGGATTTCCTGCTTATGAATTCCTTATCCTTTCTTGAGAGGCCTCTTGATGGAGATTGTAATTCATTTCTCCACATCCAGGCTTGAGGCCCAGCTACCTCCTTCAGCTACAGAGCAGTTTCTGTTTAGAACTTGGTTGTGTTGCAGGGTGTTGCAGTGGAGGGTTGACAACACCACTTTCGGAGCTTGTTTTTCATAGGAGGAATCTTTCTTTCCTTTGGGAGATCAGTGAGGAAGATTCAGGAGCTTATTTCACATCTTGGAACTTGGCCAACATATTTTCCATCACCTACAGTGCAGTACCTCTCCTTGACTGCGTTATTTCAGAGAGCATTTGCAGTGAGGGGTTTCATTGCTTGATTGGAGGGTGAGATCTTCAGTGTTAGGATCAGAATTTCACTTGGAAGATCCATTGGAGGAGGTATATTTATCACTTGTATCATATTCATCCATATCCATCCATATATTGAGTTGCAGCTGCTACTCAGCCCTAGGGCTGCACTCTAGCATTTTTGAATTTTTGGATATTTCAAGAAATCCTTTCCAGATTGTCTTGAAATTATGTTTTAGAGTCTAGATCTTCACTCCTAACATTATTTGAGCTATAGATCAGAAAATTTACATTTATATTCCTTGTTGTAACATTTTATGTCCAAAAACTACGCTATCATGGCTCATGACTCTTGTATAGCAGTATTTTCCATGTATTAGCATAATTGCTTAATGGAGGATTGTTTCCCATTGCTTGAGTGACTTGATGCTCAAGATATTGTGCTAAAATGTTTGCTGATATATTTTATAAAATGGCTATACATTGGTTTCATGTAATGATATATTGATTTGTTCACTACTATTTCAAGTTTTGTGTTCATATATTGTTGCTTCCCCAATTGGGAATATTATAGACAACGACGCCAAAATGTTGAGTCATCAAGGTGACTGTTTTAAAGGTAACCTTAATGATTTTCATTTATTATCAACCTAGGGAAAGCCTTGTTATTTCAAGAGTGTAATAAAAATATATGCAAGTGACATCGGAGGTTAACTGCTCTAAATCGTTATAAGGAAGATTGTTTAATTCTCAAAGTTCAATCAAACCAACTTGAAAGTGAATTATGAAATACTTCAGACTATTAATAGGAGCTAATTCTATTCTAATATTATGTAGAAATAACCACTCAAGACTGAAAAGAATAGATTTCAATTGAACAACATGCTTTGATAAATTGAACAACTACCTAAATGAATTGAACAGTAGTCCTAATAAATTGAACAGCAATCAATTATTCTAGATTTTGCAATGGAATTCTCTTTTAATCAACTAATAGCATCCTTCAGAATTAAATATCAACCAAACGCTCATAATTATGATGAAAATATCAAAACATTAACTATACGTAGAATTGAACAAAAATTGTGCTGAAACTAGTCTAACAAATGTAAAAGCATCAATTCTAGATAAGAGGACATGAATGATAAATCTAGTCTAGTGAAAAGGAAGTTATAAAATCTCACACTTGCAATTAACCAATTAAATGATAATGTTTTGAAACACAATGGATAACTGGAAATGAAAATTTTTTAAATAAACGTATAGCACAGAAGTAGCAGGAGAACCTCCAGGGCTAGGCCCGAACCCTCTAGAGGCCTACTGCTAAGGAATACTCATAATTTTCTTATCCAAAAAACTCCAAATTATTCATTAATCCGCAGAGAAATAAATTAGCACAAACTTGACGATTCTGTCTGAATACGTTTATTATAGGAAGATTATAATACAGTAATTGTCCCTCGTCTTGTTCACCTTTGGCATTTTATAACTTAAAGGCGAATTCAAAAGTACTAACGGATCCTTCTCATTATGAGACCCTGTTGCTTCGTGGCTATCAAATAAGAACTCCAAGATTAGGTGTGCCTCTACATCTTCCACTGATTCATAGGAGCTGATACGATTCTGTTCGCCTTCCTTGTCTATTGTCTTTTGGTCATCCTGGTCAGCAGTTTGGCCGCTTTTCTTCCCTATCAATAAATGCAGTGACAAATTAGTTTTTATGTTATTAAACACACCTTTTATCACTAATTCACTCTACCTTATTTTTGCATTATTTTCCTTTACTTTATTTCTAATATGAAGGGAAAATATATAAAATCAAATGTCAAATCGTGGTAAATATGGGAGTGAAAAGTACCTTCTTCTTGGCCCAACATCTACCACCATGCATAATCCAATTTTATCCACCCCTTCAGCCTAAGAATTCAATGAATTGTACTTTCACCAACACCTAGGAAGAGATATTAATAAAATAGCAACCTAACAAGTATCCTTAAATACCACCCATCTCTACTCTTATGTATTCCATAAATTAACCTTGAGAATAAGTAAATACGTGACCCCCAAATTAATGTGCTAGCCCTCCATATTTTAGGTGAAGTAAAAAATTACTCACCAATGCCTCTGATTCATGGCAGGAACCCCAAGAAGAAATAGAACCAAATGCATTCTCTATGAAGAACCCAAGAGACCAACTAAAAAACTGAAGACTGGCCTACAATGTCATAAACACTAGTAAGACAGACAACTTATAACCCCTAGCCTTCAACACCCCCCAGATTCTAGGACCACAATTGACTAACGACTCTAAATATAGACCTACGCTACCCGTAGAAACACATTCCAACAAGTAATTAAGGAAAAAATAGGTAAGCCATGGGAATAGGCGAAGCAGTTTTACCAAAAATAAGGGAGTGAGAGCATAGACCAAATTTTCCTTCACTTCCCTTGATCTCCACCTCCACCACCCAGGAAATAACTTGCAATTATAGAAGATAACTCGAGGAGATAAATTCTTACTCGGGTCCCAAATTTGCGTAAATTAAACCAAGGAGGATGTTTGAACTTCGACATTAAATCCTTCCTAAAAACTTGTTGTATCTTCCTTAGATTATAGAGCAGGGTTTGGCACATATAGAATGTCACCCTTCACATCCAACCCTTCAATTTTTACCGCCACTCTAAAGCCCATGCGAATACTTAATAAACAATGTAGCATGAACCAGGTTGTGCCATATATCTCCCTCTCTTTTTGTAGATAGTTTGTTACGCGTGTGTTGTGTAGAATATGCTTACCATGCATATCTATATCATATGCCAAGTGGGTGGGTTTGGTGAGACCCCCTCAGATCTACTACTATTTTCCACCCCCTTCACAGAAGCCTTGTCACTATCTAGAATATCTACTAGTTGATCCATTTCATTGTGACTCATTAGTGGAGGCCACATAGAAGCTAATTTCGAATTGGGTTCTTGGTTTCCCCAATTAGATAACTAATTCTCTGCTTTATTCACAGATCATAAAGAATAGGATGTAATTGCATAAGGGAAAGAGAGACTCAACTCTTGGATGTGTGATATCAGAAGTTCCATATGGTAGTGTTATGCAGGTAAATCCTCTCTACATACAGAGACGATCCCTCTAGCCCTACAGTGGGTCTAGAAATAAAGGGACACGCTAAAGTGTTTCTTCCTAATTATTGAATGAAAAAGGGACACGGTAGATCAACCTACCTGGAATCCAACGTTGTCGTTGTTGCTGTAGTAGCGGTGGCCTCTCGCTCCTGCTTCGGCAAGTCACAATCTATTTGCCATTACGCTTGGACACCTGCACAAAGAACAAGAAACAAGAACATCATACAAGATAACAACATTTCATTCATAACTATTAACCATTCAAAGAGGGCTAAACATATTGCATTAAACAAACATCATAACACAACAGTGGAACCAAACAGTGGTTATGTATATAAATGAATAGAAGGAAGAGTTACAACCGATGCTTTGATCACAAATTTCTCCTCCGCTAAGGTTCAGAAAAAGCGTGTCTAAAATGCTCGTCAAGGAATTGACCATCTGAAGGCATGGACTCAAGCTCTCCTCAACTCCACCTCTTCTATATTCTCTAGTTATTCATCACTATAGTATGTCTAATTCTCTGTAGTTCAGCCTATTCGCTGCTCGGGCCTAGCTTCTGTACTAGGAGAGATAGCTTCTTTTATAGAGGAAAAGGAGGAGGTTAGGATCCCTACAAAGGTGGGAGGGAGGCCTATCCTTTAGGGAGTTCCCATAAGAGGTGTAAACCATAAACCTAAAGGAGGTAGTATGTGGTTTATCAGTTCAACCTCTCCCAATGACTCATCCTCGAGGTGGTTGGAGTGGAATCTTCGCCTCTATTTTTAAAAAACATTCCATAAATAGCTTGGCGCGGGTGGAAAACTAAGACAGAGCGTCAACTGGCATCAGGCCTAGCATTAATCTTCCTCTTTGGCCCGGGGGCATAACTCATTACCTGTGCCAAGGCAAAAACAAGGGTTTTTGAGTCTTTGCTCAAGGAATTGTCAACAAGAGGAATGTTACTCTCATGTAAAGGGACACAATGATGGTTTTTTCAAGGCATGACACTTCTTATTGGTCACAGAAATGACCCTCCAATGGGCGAGATGGGGATTGCAGGGACAGTGACAAAATTTTGTGTAATATATGCCCCCTAAAGCATGAGGTCCGAGGGAGAGGGGGGGGCGAAATGCTTTACGAGAATGTGTTCGAACCAAGCATCGCTGTCGGAAAACCTGCAATTACGAATACAATTAAAATCTCTGATACATGAACATGTGGTATGGGCGCAGCCATCCATAATAGAGTATATATAAAAATTGAGATCTGAGGTATGGACGTAGCCATCCAGCAGTAATGATCAACAAATAGAAGTAGGTATGGTCGCAGCCATCCAATCAAAAGATTCATTTAATAATTCATGATAATCCACCAAAATCAGTAGCCTGGATTTTATCAGACAAAATCAAGGGTCTTGCGCTCCATCTCGACCTGAACAAGTAAAAATTAAAGCATGCGAATATATGAGTTGAAGTCGAACATGCAAAAAAATCACCTGATTATCAGCCAACGATGAAGTTTTTAATAGGTACGAGAGAAACCACCAATAATGAAAATGGCTCTCAAGGTACTACCGGTACAATCCATGGAATGCGAACAGTGATATGGCATCGAACATCCGCAGAATCACTCGATCGAAGGCAAATGATGTGGACCTCGCGTCGAATGCGAAAAACTTGCCATTAATGCATGTAGGCTCCAAGGTACCAGAATAGAGTATCTAGATCAAATTCCTAGATAGTGAGCTGAAGTCGACAGGAAGTGACCTGATCGAAGGTGGGCCATAATGTTTCCCACATCATCGATACGAGACAGAGGAATATTATGATGAAACAGGACCAAAAAAGAATCAGAGGTAGGTTGAAAACTGCAAAGGCAAACTTCTCTTGAACATATCAGCAACACGACACTGGATTTGGCAGTATTTGACATCAAAGGATATGAGGTCGTGATGACGTGGCAAAGAGAATATGAGAGGTCAAAAGAGATAACCCAAACCCATGAAGGCAAAAATGACAAAATGAGATGTCCCCAACCCGACACAAATGCAGGCAAGTGCCATGTTCAAGAGCGACATACTGCCAACATAACTAAAACTTGGTTCCATTTTCCCCCACCATTTCTAGCGAGTACCCCAATTATTATTTTTTTAAATCTTGAAGAGGATAGCATATGGTTGTGTTGTAAGTTTTTCCTTCGGACAAATCCAACCTAGTACATTTTACGAGCCCTAGGAAGGAGGAACTCGCGTAACATCATGGCGACGAAACCCGATGTCATCAAGGTTTAACGAGTCTGAAAAAGGGAGAACTCAGCATCTTTTCATGTTTAGAGAGTTTGAAAAGAAGGCAGAAAAGAAAACTCCATCATGGCCCTTTTCATAAGTAGTCTCTCAGATTCGAAAAGGTAGAAAACAATATCTGAAAGAACCTCTTAGTCGTGATAGGCTAAGGTATTCCTTTTTCGTAAATAATCTATCCCAGCCCGAAAAAGGGGTAAACGTATACTAAGTAGATATCACTTTGCAGCCATTTAACGAGTTCGAAATGACAAGAGTCTCGACAATCTTTTCAATTTTAGAGAGTCGGAAAGAGATGAAAGATGACTCCAACAGTGAATTTTTCGTGTTTTTACCAAGTCCGAAAAAGTATAAAATTTAACTCATTACTTCATCACTATGTCCTGAAAATATGTTGCTGCACAAGAGACACGTGTAAAACCCATTTCTCGAAAATAATATAATAACATAATCGAAAAAATGTCTTAAAACCTAATTAGGGTTTTAAAAAGTTATAAAATGCCAAAAATGATAAAAACAATTACTTTTCACTTTTTACCTCCTATGGAGCAAATAGTTACCCATTTTACTGTGTGATTTTGTGGTGACGATAGCGGACAATCCAGCAGACCAATCTCAAATCCGTCAGTTCCAGGTAAGAGCTGAGATCTCTCTCTTCATTTTGAGTCATTTATTACTACCTAAAACTTCCAATTTTGAATTCTGGGGGAGGAAGTATGAAAATTAGGGCACGGCGGTTGGCGCGGGTTTTGGGCACGGAGTCGTGCTAACCGCCCAATTTTTTATACTAGGACGTGCCCATTGGCTCGACTGTTTGGGAAACAATAGTGCCAACGGCGCAAACCATTTTGTGTGCAAAAATCAAGTCACAGACCCCAATCATTCACAAATCCAAGTTCCCAAGACTATATCATTCATATGAATGTGTTTACAGGTAAAAAGCGGAAAAATGGTGATAGAATGGAAAGAACGGGAACACAGCGAAGAAGATGAGCTTGCCATGGAAAATGAGAGATGTATGGAAGCTCTCAAGGACTGTGGACTGAAGATTTTTTTCTTGACACCGTGTCTCCATGCTCAACCAGATCTGTTACAATATTTGATCATCATATGGGATGAAGACCAACAAAAGTTCATCCTTCGAAATCAGGAACTTGAGATTGATGTTTCTGACGTCTACATTATCACAGGATTGTCGCGGAGGGGAGCATCACCGATCCTAACTGGTACCTGGCCTCGCATGGAGAGTATTTCCATGGTGATGGACAGAGTATGTCAAGGGGCACGGAAGGGAACAGGAAGTGGGAAAGTTGATATCCAAACTATCCCAGACCTAGCACTAAAAGTAGTGCTACATACCATCATATGAGTTGCGGGATTGCAAGCACTGCACGGAGCAACAAAAACACAACTGCTTCTTGCTGTAGACTGTTTGACACCGATCATCTACACCTGGGCAAAGGCCGTGACAATAAACATGAAATGCCAGCTAACAAAATGCAAGAAGGGCAAATTGAAGCAATTTGGTTATGGGTCTATCCTGGTATCGTTCTTCCTGGAACGACTACCAATTTTTCAGCGTGAGGAGGTCATAGTCCTGACACGACCAGCGAGAGAACCACAGATGGCCCGATGGGCGGCTCTGATGCCAAGGGCAGGGGGTGCTCAACAGATGTCCTGGAGATCAGAGTTCTTTGATTGGCTCCGCCGACAGTTGATCGTCGTGGAGGACTAGCCCTACTCTGGTACAGATTTCACTAGTGATCCGGACCTCCCACTCCTGGAGGGAGAGGATTGGGATGAAGATTTGGGTAAGACTCATTTTCAATTTTCATGAGTATTATGACTTTTTTTGTCTATGTATATTCTGACATTAAATCCACGTATTTGCAGATGTCGGCCCAGAGGGACCCGTGGGCATGTCTCCGATAGCGAGGCGAATTCCTCGTGATTTTGATCCTCATGGTGAGGGAAGCGAGGAAGAGGAGCTCGTGCGAAAACTAGAGGGATCACACATGGAGTCCCGGATTATGCACAATTCGACGATGTTCCTCGCGCCTACCAGAGACATACCGTCGGGGTGTCAAGCTGTATTCACCGCTTGCTGAGGCAGCTTGTATGGGCAGTGACATACTATCATGAGCATCATGCCGATTAGACACCTAGACTTTATATCTGCATTTTTGAGAGACATGGTGTCTCAGGATGTAACAGAAACACACATGTTTTTTGAATGTATGATGCACACTAATGCAAACACGCGATATATATATATATACAACTATTTTCCTATATGGATCTTTTCAATGTCTATCTAATACAATGTTAGCCACTGTATCAGTTGATGCATTCAGTCATCTAGGAATATGTTGATATGTGATAAAATCAAAATGTCTTTCCAACAAACGAATACGTAAATACAATCTCAAAATGTATGGGTTTCTCACTGAATAATGACCATTGAGTTGCAAAACAACAAGCTGTGAATCTAGATTTACAAGCAATGTGCGTATGCCAAGATTGATTGCCTCGGTTAATGGTTCAAGAACAACACTATATTCAGTGACATTGTTTGTAGTTCATCCTAGACAAATACCTTGTAGTTCTATCAACTCACATGCAGGATCATAGATTACCTAGGCTGCTGAAGACAAATTCCAGGTACTGTGGGAAGCACCATCCACGAAACCGACATAAGGGGTAATAGGTATCTGCACAAATAAGCACGACCCAAATAAGCAGGAAAATTCTCGCAAAGCACACCAAATCAAAACATGTACAAAAATGAAAAAAACACCTATGTACACAAATCATGCATGAATGACTCATGCATAATACTTTTTGAGATACAACGCATTTCTGGGTTTTTCTAACGGACGACCTTCGTAATCAATGAGCTCATAGGCCCCATTTTGCAAAACACGTTTAATAATGTAAGGCCCATGCCACATGGGTTGAAATTTAGCTGCCCCCAGCTTATCATGAGCTTGGTCATACAGGAGGACGAGATCTCCTTCAACAAAAGAACGAGGGGAGACTGATTGGTCAAAATAAGCTTTGACCCACTTTTTTTGGGCTTCGATAACCAGAGTAGCAAAGCGGCGGGTTTCATCTAACCTTTCGAGATAAAGGATATGCTCTTCTTCAGGTGAAGTGTTCGGCAGTAATTCAACAGTAATTCAACAACCAACTTGAGAGAAGGTATTTCACATTCAATTGGAAGGGTAGATTCCAGACCATAAACCAAATGAAAAGGGGTGAATCCGGTTGTACTCTTAACAGAGGTTCGGTATGCCCAAAGAGTTGAAAATAACATGAGATTCCAATTGGATTTATGGATCCCAATCGTACGTTGAAGCATGGTAACAAGAACTTTGTTCACAACTTCAACCTGGCCATTGGCCTGACGATAGTACGACGTTGAGCTGTCGTGACGTAGACCCAACTTAGAAGTCAACTTGGCCACCATGTAATGTCGAAAATGGGAACCATGATCGGTGACGATGGCTTGAGAGACACCAAACCTAGCAATGAGATGATTGAATATGAATTGAGCAGCTGTCTTACAGTCAGCGACAAGTGTAGGCATTGCTTCGGCCCATTTGGTGAAGTAGTCCACGGCTACAATAATATAAGCATGCCCCCTGGTTGAGTGAGGGTTACACGTCATAAAATCGATGCCCCACTTCTCAAAGAGACCAACGATAATGACAGGATGAAGAGGTACAGGCAGCGCATGCATCTTGCATTGATAAGCCTGGAAATCATGACATTTACGAACTGCAACAATGCAGTCTTTGAAGATAGAAGGCCAGAAATAACCAGCATGAAGAATCTTTTGTGCAGTAGCATAACCAGACATGTGACCACCACAGGCGCCACTGTGACAATCATTGAGGACTTTCTTAGCTTCCTCGAGGGTCAAACATCGACGGAGAATGGAATCCACTTCGACACGATAGAGGGTATCCCCGACTATACGATAAGGTTGCGACTGATGACGGATGCGTCGGCGGGCATCCTTCTTCAACTCAGATCTGAAAGTATAATTCTGGAGATAAACGATGATATCACTGTACCATGGATCAAGGGTGCTAATCAAGAAAAGCGTATCGTCTGGTATATATTCCTCAGGACGAGACGAAGGAGAGTATGAAGGTAGGGAACAAATCAAATCAGCAAAGACTAATGACTTCTTCGACTTGGCCGCAGTAAATTCTAAATTGAACTCTTGAAGGATGCCAATCCACTTCGGGTATTTCCCCCCCAGCAATTGTCAAGACAATATATAGGTCATGCGGTTGCAATCAGAAATCATAGTCACTGTATGCAAAAGAATATAATGGCGAAAACGCTGAACTGCTTGAACCTCAACTAACGCTAACTTCTCGACATGTGCATAGCGCGTCTTAGGGTCAAGAAGGTTACAAGACAAGTAATAAATAACATGCTCGTTACCGTCATCATCGTCTTGTACCAGAACCATGGCAATCGTACTGAAAGCTGAGGCTAAATAAAGGGAAAAATCACGATGATAGTTAGGATGACGCAACAGAGGAGTGTTAACAAGCAACGTCTTCAGGGCCTCAAAATATTTTTGAGAAATCTCATCCCAGCAGAATGGGACACCCTGCTTTAATAATCATGTGTATCCTCTAGCCACTTCTGCATAGTTAGGTATAAAACGACGTAGAAAATTAGCCTTACCTTGCAAACTCTGCAATTGATGTAATGAGGATGGAGAGGGGAGATTAATAATAGCCTCAACCTTCAAGGTATCAAGGCGAATTTCGTCTTTGGATACGATAAACCCTAAGAGTCTACCAGAATCAACGCAGAAGACGCACTTGTGTGGATTAAGCCGAATATTGTAACGTCGACAACGAAGAAAAATCTGACGAAGATGGTTAGGATGGTCCATGCACTTACTTGAATGAGCAGGAAGGTCATCCAGATAAGGTTGAACGATGTGTCGAATATCATGAAAAGCATATGACATCGCTCGTTGAAATGTAGCCCCTACATTATTTAAGCCAAAAGGGAGCTTTTTATATGCGAAAGTACCCCAACGAGAGATAAAGGCAGTCTTATGTTGATTAGTCGGAAGAATGTTAATATGATTGTAACCAGAAAAACTTCCCATTAAGGAAAATATCTCACTCCCAGCACAATCATCAATGATTTGATCAATAAAGGGAGTGGGATAATTATCCTTAGGATAAGCTTGATTAATATCACGATAATCAACACAGACACGAATAGTTCCCTGCTTCTTATATAGAGGAACAATATTAGAGACCCATTCTGTCGAAGGAATCAGATAAATAAAACCAGCTTGAAGAATTTTTTCAACTTCAGCCTTAATGGCGGCATCTTTTCTAGGGTGCACCGGATGAAGACGCTGGTGAACAAGTTTCGAATCGGGATAAGTAGGAATTTCATGCACCACTATACTAGGATCAATGCCGGGCATTTCTTCGTAGGACCATGCAAAGACATCACTGAACTCACAAAAAAGGATAGTATAAACTTGGACTTCATCAGAAGAACAAGTAACCCCAATATGGATGTTCTCGACAATTCCCAGTTTAACAGAAATGTCAATAGGCATCGTCTGTGTAATGTTACTCAAGTTACCTTCCGTAAAGACGTCATGTGTCAAAACAGGAAATTGAAGCAGAGGAGAAGGAACGGGTTACAAAACGCTCGAGACAAGTAGACATGGCCCCGAGGCCAGGCATAAATGAGGAACGATGATGACCATCATCCCACGACAGATCCTCAAGAGACATGGTTTCCACGATGGCCTCATCGGAAGGAAACACTTCTTTCAACGGATCAGGTGAATTTGAATCACCAAGCTAGGGGGATTGAGAGTAAATATCAAGAGACATGCTCAAAGGAGTGCAATCAGAGGATGGAGGTTCCGAAGCATAAATGAGTTCACAATAATCAATCTGAATCAGACTCAAAGGCATCGAATCTCCGAAAGAGTCAATTTGTCCAGGGGAAGGAATAATCCACGTATCATCAGACTGAGAGCTCATATGAATTTGGATAGTATTCGGTGGAGGAAGAGGAAAAATACCCTTGACAGCGGGATCTTTAAAAATACTCGGCCCTATGCTCTCATAGGGAGTAGGAATCTGATCCACATACGGAACATTATTCTCGGAAGAAGAGGTGAAGAAAGACAATTGATCAATAGTAACAATCTTTCCTTCATGTGGAAATTTCAACACACAAAAGAGAGTGGACGGAACACATAACATGGCGTGAGTCCAATTGCGACCAAGGAGAGGATTATAATTAAGTTTAGTGTCAATGACTTCGACCTCAACATTGACTGTCTTCCCTTTCAAAGTAATCGGTAAACTAGCGAGAAAACCTAAAGGTTTTGATTCTCTTCCATCAAATGCTTCTAGGGCATTTGGTGATGAATTCAGGGCTGGAGAACCAATAGCTTTCCAACAAGAAGATGACATGACACAGGTTGATGCACCTTCGTCCACAACTTCTCGATGAATTTCGAGACCATTAATAACAACTTGAATAATGAGCACAATCTGATGCGGAAGTCGTGGAGCGAAATTCTCTAGATCGAAAGCAAGAAGGCTAGTATTGGTAGGATCAATCCCACCAATCACAGATAACAAAGCTCTTCGCCGAGACAAACAAATCTGAAGAGGGATAACATAGGGTACAAAGGAGGTACCCAAGGAATAATATGATTTAATAAGTAAGAATGACAAATAATTGGGCCATAGTTAATAACAAAGTGGTTAAAAATTTCACCAAGTTTTCCGTGATCCGGCTTCTACAAACTCACCGCCCAAAAATTTCCTGCAAAAAAATGAAAAAAAGATCTCCAAACTCTGCCCAAGAAAGTGCTCTGATACCACTTGTAATAGATCTGACAATAAAATGTATAAAAATGGAAAATGTTCCCAAGAAATAACACCATTGAAGAAAAAACTTCAGATCTTCATTAATATCCAAACCCTTGAGGTAGGGCAACACCATACATTCACTCCTTACGGAAGGAGATCACTCCACAAGCCATATGCTTTCCAATACAATAATCCTTCACATCTCTCAATGGAGAGACTCTAGCCTCTATATAAGTTTCATACATGCAATACCATGGGTATTTACCATGGGTATCTCAATACCATACATCCAATACAATGGGCTTATGACTTTATTCCCTAGCCACATGTGGTCCCTTACATAATGTTGGTTAACCACTTTATTTATTAACTATGGCCCAATTATTTATCATTCTTATATTATTACATCATATTATTCCCTTGGGTACCTCCCTTTGTACCCTATATTATCCCTCCCTAGGTACACTACAAATCGTGTTGGAAAATCAAGTACTTCTAATGTAGACAATTGCAAATGGTGCCCGAGCTAAATCCTTAGCAATATTGTAATGGTAAGCGGCATGGGCGTTGGGATTATAAGAAGACTTATGGAGGAGACCTTTGGAAGGTGGTCGCACAACAGATTCAACATTGGGCCTTTCAATTTCAAGAGGACCAGTAATAGGTGGAGGAGGAGGACCATCAACGATCTCCTTCCCCGTGGCCTGACGAGATCCAACATAATATTTCGACCGAGTAGCAATAGAAACAACGACAAAACCATTCATCATGAACACCTGAGAGCCAAATGGGGCAGAGGACTGAGGTTGCTCTACCATCTGAGTCTGCTGAGATGGGAAAGGTTCTTTAAGAATGGCCGAAGTTCCCTGGGTGCCTTTGAGCAATTGGCTGACTTTGGACCGTCGAGGACAGTCCTTGGTGAAGTGCTCTTTGTCACAAATCAAACAAGGGTACTTCGGTTTGCGTTGAGAACCATCGCCAGCACTAGGTTTCTAAGAATCCTGTTTCAGGGTATCGGCTTTGGCTTTACCCTTACCCTTCTTCTTACCTTTAGAAGCATTATCCATAGGATTGGCCTGAACGGCATTAACTTCTGTGGGTTTACCAGAATTCGAAGTAGAATGAGAAGCAACATTATTGGAAGAAGCGGACTTCAACTTCCCAGTATTTGAAGATGAAGACTTTTGAGAAGTCTAAGACACAGAACTAATAATACCATCGATGCATGGAGTCACTGGTGGTTTAGAATTTCCAGGTTGGGGAGCATCAGGCAAGATATCATATAATGCGCTAGACTGAGAATACACAAGATCAAGGTACTGGGCGTAAGCAATGGCTTGTTCCTCGGTTACACATGCCCCCATAGCTATGTCTTTGGCAATCTGATTGACAAAGGAGGTGGTGAACCAATGATTTAGAAGCTGATCAGGAATTTCAAATTTGATCATGTGACGACGACGTCACCACTCATGAATATGATCCAAGATATGAGTAGTTCGGTCCTATTTCAATGAAGTGAGGAGGTGCGTCCCGGTCTCATAATGTAATGGTAACTGAAAATGTGTAAGGAATTCCATGGTTAAAGAATTGAAATCTTGGAAGGCGCCACGAGATAGCTCAATGTACCACTTTGCAGCGGCACCAGTAAGAGTTCACTGGGAAAGACAGAGTCTATAGAATCGTTAACCCAAGAGTTAGAGGAACACCACAAATGGTAACTCATAACATGCGCTTGGGGGTCTTCGCCAGACTTGCCCTCAAATTTAGGACAATCACCAGGAATCTTGGTTGGAACCAGAGGCCAATACGGGTTATGAAGAATGGGATCGTTCGTCAACTTTGACACATCATGTAATTCCAACGTAGCAAGAAACAGTAATTGGGTATTGAAAGTCATCGAAGGTCTTTGATAAGGACCTGCAAGTACATTCCATCCAGTCCAAGTAGGATTTTTTCCCCATACATTATGTCCTGGAGGATTCAGATCATAGGGATTAGAAGCAGGATAAGTCGGTTGATACTGGGGTTGAGGACCGAGATATTGAGTCGGAGTAGGCCATTGAGGTCCTTGCTGAGCAGCATATGGAGTCTACTATGGAATTTAAGCATGGCTTTGAGGTTGATGATAGACAGTTTGATTTTGAGGGTAAGGAACCTGAGGTGCAACATATACCGGTTCATATGAACCTTGGGGGTAGTAAGCACCTTGCGGTTGAGCAGGCGGACCGAGCTGAGTAGGTTGAGCAGGCTGCTGAGTGGGTAGAACGGGCTGCTGAAATGATGGAACTGGCTGAGGAGAAGGTTGAATCGGTTGTTGAGGGCCATCAGTTTGGCCTTGTGGGAAAGGTTGGCCCGATGGTTTCAATGGACCAGGTTGTCCCTGATAACTAGGTTGACCCGGGGAAGGACCGCAGGGTTTTCCTGGTTGCACAACATTCGGGCCATATTGAGCATGTGGTTGCTGTTGTGGTGCAACAGGTTTTCCCTGTGGTGGGTATATTCCCCTCCCCCAGGAGCATAGGATAGTCCTGGTTGATTCGAAGGTTGATCGAAAAGACCGGAGGGTTGTCCATGTTGGGCCAAAGGTTGCCCTTGTAAAAGTTGGCCTTATGGACCGTATGGTTGTCCCTGTGGACCAAAGGCAGGGCCTTGCTGAGCTAAAGGTTGTCCCATAGGGGGTTGTCCTTGCAAGCCAGAGGGTTGCACAAGCAAGGTAGGCCTGAAACGAGAAATGGTATGATAAGGATTAGTAGGAGGAAAATAGACCAGATTACCATGCTCATCATAATGAAGCGGATATAAATAAACAAGGTTACCGACAACATCATAATTATGAAAAAGAGGATTACCAGGAGCCTAGGGCTGTTGAGAACCTGAGAGCTCTGTTGCTGAATAGCCAACAGATACTCTTCAAAAGTAAGGCCGCCAGGAATCACAGGGGTAGTGGAAATAACACTAGAAGAAGGCGTGGCCTCCGTCGAAGGAGCACAACGTCGGTGAATATCCAACATCTGCTCATCAAACACATAGGTAGAAACCATAGGCGTGGTAGAGGTAGACGGGGTTTCCATGGCACGGGTTTGTGAGCTACCTGGGCTGGGATTAACAGGCCACGTAGGGTTGAGAAAAATATAGTTGCGGGTGTGAAAAGATCCCGACGAATGATGGGTAACAACAGGTGTGGATGAAGCCACACAGACCGTCGGTCGGACTGGGACAAATGTAATAGTAATCGACAAACCAGGTGTTGAAGGTGATAGTCCTAATGAGGGTAAGACCAAACTCTGAGGAGGAGTTACTGTACTGGATTGCACAATGGAGGCAACACCAGACATAATCTGACTCAAGGACCGATAGCCTGACGGAAGTGACATCGATGGTGGAGAAGACTGAGTAGAAACATGAGGGACATCTTCCGGAAAAAGCTGATATTCTCCTGTAGAAACATGCATTCCTTCACTACCAACAAGGCTAGACGAGTCCATGTCTAACTCTGCCGTAAGATCTTCAAAAAGACTACGGGGACTAGGAGGCACAACAACAGGAAAAAATGGCGAGCCCGACGTAAGAGGAGGAAAATATCCTTCTTCCCCAAAACCAGACCAAGCACCAGAAGGAGGCCAATTGAACTCAACTGGCTCTTCAGGAGGAGATCGAGTAGCAAGAGGCAGGAAAAACGGGAGAATAGGCTGCGAGATCTCGGCAGACCTAGTGTACTAAGGAGTTTCAAAAGAAATGTCAGAGAAAGAACTACCACTAGGAGGCAGTGAGGACGACGAAACCAGTAGTTCCGCCACCGTGACCATATATCAAAACAGAAAGGAAAAAATAAAACCAATCGAGGACTCCAAGGTCAAAAACCAAGAAAAAACAAGAGGCCAAGTAATAAAACTTTAACAGGTGTGTGATCATAGGTGATTAATTTTATGAAAATGAAACCATATTTTGCTGTTTCATCTTTAAAGAGTCGAGAAACAGGCCAAAGATGACTCTAGTCTCTTTCAATTTTAAATGAGCGTGAAAGGACAAATGCTCGACGATCTCTTCTCTTTTTAAAGAGTCATGAAAAGATCAAAATGACTACTCTGGAATACTAAGCAAGAGGGTATACCAAGTTTCTGTGAACTGCCATATACACCTTGATGATCAAATGAAACATAAATGACCAAGGAATTGACGTACGTGCAGGTAGTCTCCCCGAATGCCGTGTTCGGTGTATCACGGTTACAAGGTGGTAGACTCGGCTTCCTATGGATAAAAGGATTGCAACCTAGAAGGGTCTCCCTTTATATACTCGATGGTACGGGGAGCACAAGTCCGTACTAGCGCTGTCTAAAGCCAAATGGCGAATGACAGCTACTAGGTTTTAACACGCTAGAACACATCTCTAGCCTAGACCACTAAAAATGTTTCGTTAGGTTTCAATGCTTCCTTAGGTTAATTCAATAATTTTTATAGTTGATCTTGGATTACATTTCAGTTTTAAGGTCCTATCGATTTCGGATCTCAAAAATCCCTAAATGCAAGCTATATGCAAATGAACATCATTTCCGATTCAATGAATGCTAGTTATGAGAAGGATAGATATCTTTCAAGCAAAAGAAAACAATGAAACCATGGGAAGAAATCCACTAATGCATCTAACAGAATATAACGAAAATGAAACTCTTTCCTAGATAATCAGATGCTAGTTATGCAAAAGAGTATTTCACTTTCAATGCAAAGAAAGAATGCAAAATATGTTTTTATTTTTATTTTTTCAATGAAAAGAAGTACATGATGCACTAATTACATGAAAAATGGAAACAAACAGTAGCTTAAGTTGCATAGGAATCAAAATTGAATGACTCAATAAAACAGAAACAAACACAAGAAATCACTCAAACTAATGTCGCAATCTTTCAAACCAAGAGACAGTTTTCAAAATGATCCAAAACAAGCAATGTAATCTATACGTGGAACAATAAGGCGAAGAACCAATTGAGAAAATGAAATGACTCTGCAACCTAGGCAATCACTCAAAAGATCAAGAAAACTAAGTGCAATCAAGCAACAAATGGGACTAACAACAATCAAACCGACTCGATTTTCGAACAGAAGGCTCAGTGCACTAGGACACCTAGAAACCCTAAGGTCTAAACTGACACTGATAAGAAGATGGACAAACAACTGAGAAAATCAAGTCGACAACAATTGAGACAATCCCAAAGGCATAATTATGCATAAAAAATAACTCGGAAGCAAGCAAAATTGACCAAAAGACTCATAAAGGAGGTCAAACCAATTCCTACAGGGGTTGGCGTTATTGTAAGGCTGTAATCCGCGCCATACAGGGGTTGGTGCGACTGCAAAAAGAGCAACCTATGCCAATTGGCGTGACTGTTCAAAGGAAAACCGTGCCAAGCCAGATAACTATGGGAAAAAGAGGAAAAACCAAAACCTAATGAGCATAGGTCAATCTTGACAGTCTGAAGCTGAATAGAGGATGGAAACCGGGCGGTGTCCCAACGGAGTCGCCAATTTTTTATGTAGGTAAATCCTCTCTGTGGACAGAGACGATCCCTCTAGCCCTAGAGTGGGTCTAGAAACAAAGGGACACGCTAAAGTGTTGCTTCCTAATTATTGAATGGACAAGGGACACGGTAGATCGACCTACCTGGAGTCCAACACTGTCATTGTTGCTGTAGTAGTGGTGGCTTCTCGCTCCTACCTCGGCAAGTCACAATCCGTTCGCCATTACGATTGGATACTTGCACATAGAACAAGAAACAAGAACAACATACAAGATAACAACATTTCATTCATAACTATTAACCAGTCAAAGAGGGCCAAACATATTGCATTAAACAAACATCATAACACAACAGTGGAACCAAATAGTAGTCATGTATATAAATTGTCAGTTCCTGTGTTTTGGCCAGATTGGCAAAACCAAAAGAAAAGACAACATCAAACCACTTTGGGATCCTAGGATCTAGCCCTCCTGGTTCCAGAGAGGGATCTCTCTATAAATGTAAAGAATGATATATTTAAGGTCAGTTTATGGTATTAGGCTAGGTATGAAGCACAGGAGTTGGTTTGTTTGTTTGGTTGGAAATCATTAATTGAGAAGGTTATGTGAAGTGAAAAAGGAACAAAGTAGCAGGATGTTTCAGCATGGGAAGATAGGTCAAGAGAAGTGCCAATCCATTGGGCTATGGAGTCATAAAAGGGTTTACTCACATAACAACTATCCAAGGGTTTCCATAGGGCAAGTCATCTATACCATAGGATCTCTTTAGATAGATGGTGAGATGGAACATTAAGAAGTGAGGTGAAAGAAAGAAATCGAAGTGCAGCCTAACATCAGGTAAGGACTTTTAACCTATCCTGCTTTTGACATACTTTCAAAGGAAACTCTCAATAAAGACACAAAGGGTAGCTTAAGATCAAGTAAGGACTTTTAACCTAACCTACTTTTAGTATACTCTCAAGGGAAACAATCCAGCAGTCCTCATAACCACTTTTAGAAAGTAGAAAACATTTAAGATTAAACACAGAGTAAGGCCTAAGATCAAAGAAAGACTTTTAACCTTCTCTGCTTTTGACACCAACTCATAGAGAAACTTTCAAGACAAACTGTTGGAGAAGAAACTAGAGGACAGGGCTAACCATAGACTTCGCTAGTTTAATATTTACTTAGCATGAAATGAAAATATCATTTAAGAAACAATGTTTCAAGTTCTACTCATCAAGACATGGGCTTACCAACACTCCTTGACTGGTTATACTCTATAGAATTATCCTTAAATACAAAATCAGAGGAAAACATAAAAATAAAGCTTATTAGTGAGATTTAGGGTACTTCCAACAATATGTCCTAATCTATACCTATTTTTCTTTATCAGAGAATAATGGACAATATGAAAAAACATGAAAGGAGACAATTACAGTAAGGAAAACATCGCCAATAATATAGACCCGGATCCTGTGAATCTGCTTGTTGAATTGATGTGCAAAACCAGTCACATACTTTGAGTCTAGTGGCTTTTTACAGTCCAAAATTCTCTTCCCAACCTATTATATTACAAACCAATCAGCTACTTCCCCTCAATAACAGTTCAAACAGTCAATAAAATCCCAATCAACCAACATTTTCATTGTAATTTACAGGGGTTCTTATAGGTGAATGAGGAGGTGGAGTAGTAGATATGAACTTAAATGATTCATTAAGACAGAGGGGAGGAAGTATTCGAATGCCCACTCTGCATAATGGCTTTGCATTAACCGTTGGTACCCTTTAGGCCAGTTTAGAAGTCTTTGTCAGGTTGACAATAACTTCAGGTATGTTTCTTTGAAGTAATCTCTGGCTGCTGGTACTCTGTTTTGTCTTCTGAGATAAGTAAGGTGATAAAAGGTCTTTTAGGTCTTCCATACTTCCATAACTGTTGTCCTGACAATCTTAAAAGCCTTTGTCAGTGTAATAATTGTTCTGGTGCTCGATGGAAAATGGAGGAGGTCGTGTAGCTAGTCCTTCTTTAGAGAGGAATGTTTTGCTGATCTGGCTTTGATTGTGTTTAGGCTTCATTTAGCCTCTTTAATCATCTTCAAGGTTTTTGTCCTTGCTGATTGTGGATTAGGCTTCTTAATCTTCAATATTATTCCTTTAACCCTATCAATTCCTCTTTTTCATTACTGATACTTTTTAAATTCCTGCCGATGGCTACACAGGTGGCAGTGGTGCTGGAGGGTTCATGTAAGGGTCGATGATCAGGATGAATCGACAATCATGGAATTAAAACCCTGTTGGTCCCCTTTCTGCATTGATTTAGGCTCAGGATCGTTACCCCAGAACCTTTGTGTCACTTATCTGTGACTGTGGGGAAAATATAGATTAAACGCCATTAATCCCAAACATAAGATAAACCCGTTATAAAAACTCGCGAACATGGTTTAAACTATCAGAGGCTTGGGGATGGCGAGGAGTAGTGAGGAAAAGGTGGATGCAATGGAAAAGGGCTGAAAAAACCCCAAAAGAGCAATAACCTGTGTATATGGAGGTTTGGGCACGACATCAAATAGGAGCCGTTGGATTATAACAATCAATGGTGGAGATTTGTTGGTGAAGTCATTTGGGAGATTAGGTGGAGAATGGATGGGGGCAAGATTAAATCAGAACCGTCCGATCTCAGAGATCGACGGCTGGGAAAAAATGCGAAAGGAAACGATGCAGAGGGTAGCGGTTTGGTAGAAAACCGAGAATGTTTTTCGCGCGGCGAAATGGGGGGGGAGGCGGTATTGCCAAAAAAAAACACGATTCCATAGAGCGACTGACACACGGATTCCTGAAATCGATTTTATCGCACAATTTTGAAACGTTAAACTCTGGGCACAAAAATTGCGCGATATTGGATAGCGACCATTGAATCTGGAGTGTCAGATTGGATGGTGCAGGTTGCACACGATAGGCAGTAATGTGTGTGGGAAGAACATATGGTGGGGCCTGGTAGTGACATAAGGTGGCTTGTCACGGGGTGAACAATGGTTTAAGTGTGAACCATCAGATCTGATGATCGGGTGACGGGGATTCAAAGATGAAATGTATGAGGAGCGTTTGAGCGGGTGAACGAGTGGAGGAAGGGTGCCCAATGGCCGTTGATCTCTGCAGATCAACGGTCTTGATTTATTTCAAACCATAACATCAGGACATAATAAAATAAATAGAAGACAAGGTTTAAACATGGGTTTCTTGGCCCTTTAGTGCCTTATTGTGAGGCTATAGTCATATGAGGTGGGGGGTTTAAAAGCCATAAACCCTTGGGGGCTAAAAAACTTTATAATGCAAAAGGGTGTTTTAGGCCAAAAAACAAGGATTTTAAGGCCAAATGAAGGGTTTTGATAAGTAAAAAGGAGGATTTTTAAACCAAATAAAGGAAAATATGCGGTTTAAAAAAGGGATTTAGGAAGATTTAGAGGTTAAATGAAGGGTTATAGGGGAGTTGAAGGGAATAAGGGTGAAAAATGGGGATTTTGTGGGAGTGAAATGGAGCAAATGGAGGCCTTTTAAAAGCAGTCTCTCTCGCAAAAAAGTAGGGCTCATCAATGGAAACAACAATGAAGATAATTTTGAAGGATAGAAGACACATGGAGGCTTCAAGAATGATATATTTACCAAGGAAATGTTTCTCTTAAAGGCTCAGAAACATATTTAGCCACCTATTTGCTTTGACAATATATTATAGGTGGCTAACAGTGGCTCCACATGGGGATGGCATATTTTTGAAGGTGTCAAGAATCTCAAATATAATCTTTGGAAGTATGCCAGAGACTGGTCCTTGACCATATTTTTCTTCTTTGATTAGATGCTACATGAGTGAAAAGCATTATATCAACAACAATACTCCGCAAACAACTACCTACCCATCCTACTATCTTAACATTTTTTCTTCAAGGTGCATTTAGATCAGAGACCTTTTTGTTAGGTCCCTATATCACTAGTATAGTCCCTTATTATTGTTAGTGTAAACCCCTTATTGTTATTATTGTACCCTTGTAACCCCCATTTTGTTATTATTGTGCCCTTAAATTATTATTGTTAGGTCGGCTAGATTACATTGTGGCCCACTAGGATTACATTATGGCCCCATGGACTCCTATATATAGAAAGGAGGTTTTGTAAATTGTATCATCCAAGAATTGTTCATTTATGTAATGTATTGGAGGTTTCTCCCTCGAAGTGGCTTATTTCTAAGGCGTTGATATCTCTTTTCTTCTATTTTTGGAGCTGGTTACACAACATTTGGTATCAGAGCTTTGGATTCTAGGGTTTCGCTGCTCCAAACAAGTCATCGTGGAATTTTCGCTGTAACTTTTTTTCTACGAAGTTTCAGAAGCTGAAATTTTTAGGGTGCGAAGCTGAAATCTTGAGGAAGATTGTCTAAAATTTCGTAGCTTGGTTCACAATATTTTCAGAGATATGATTTGTGGAATTTAGGTCCTTTTTTAGGCTCCTAAACGTGTCATCTATTTTCAATTATAACTTGTTTTCTACCTATATTCGTAATCTTAAATTTTTATGGTGCGGTTTAAATCCTAAGGAAAAATTTAAAAAAATTTCAGATCTTGGTTCACAATATGTTTGGAGATATGATCCTGTGGAAGGGTATATGATCCTGTGGAAGACAGTGTAATTCCAAGCCCCCGAATTTCATCTCAAAGAGGTGATCGTGGAAAAATGTTCAATAACTCTCTCTCTGAGCATCAGATTGGAGTGCCGTAAGAAGTGGTTGCAAGTACACGGACTTTAGTTTCTTGGCTATAATTCAGAGGAAAATGACGAAACAGTGACACGTGGCAAGTCGTACAATTTCGCTCTACTGAACCAGTCCATAATTAGGTCATTGTGGGAGATTGGACATAACTTTGTCTTGGAGAATCCAAATCAGGTCAGACCTGTGGCATTCAAAAGAGAATTCATAGGGCTACTTCAGTGCTGAATTTCAGATATATAAGAGCTGCAATCACAGAGATAATACAATTTCAATATCGAGCTCCTCAAAAGCAAGTAAAAGGTGTGTATTTTTTTTCCGAATTGCATAAGTCTTGTTTGAAGAATCAAGTTGAATTGATTGCAAGGGCATATTGTAGAATAGATATCAGTATTGGATTATAAAATGGCCCCTAAAAAAAATTCAACACCCATTAAGCCTTTGGAAAGCTCTACTATGACTCATGAAGACGAAGAATGGCAACATGACATATCAAAATTACAAGAGCAAGTGCAACAAATTTCGCTCTCGCAAAGAGCAACAAAAAATGACATGGAAGTTTTGAAGAAAGTCGTGGAATCTAAGATAGCTGGCATGGAATCTAAGATTGATGGCATGGAGGCTGGAATGGAATCTAAGATGGATGACATGGAAGCTAAGATCGATGAGAAAATGGAAAACATGAAGAATTTTCTAAAAGCAGACATGGAAGGTTTGACAAAGTTGATACAAGAAAGGTTTCCTAATGGTGAAAAGATAGTAGAAGAACCTCATGATGAGAACACAATAAATGTTAATTGTGATTTCATAAACTCTAATGTTGGCGGGAAGAACCACCATATTCCAAAGATGGATATGAGGAAGTTTGATGGAAAGGATCCTGTAACATGGATACTACACATGGAGCAATATTTTGATCTCCATAACGTGCAAAACACACAAAAGGTACGCATTGCAACTTTACATTTAGAACAAAATACATTTGTATGGTATCAATGGCTTTGCTCCCGTAAAAAAATTGTCACTTGGTCAATTTTTACGGAGGAAATGATAGTACATTATGAGGATACAAAGAGCAACACCTTCTTTAGCCAATTGATAAATCTCAAACAAAAGGGTTTAGTGGGGCAGCACATTGAGGACTTCCAAAAATTGAATATAAGGGTAACTGATATTCCAGAGGAACACAGGATTGATCTCTTCATAGGTACTCTAAAGGATAACATCCAACATGAAGTTCGTGCTTTGGAACCTGATTCATTGGAGAAGGCATTCAGGTTGGCAAGAAAAGTTGAATGTAAAATTATGGCGACAAGGAAGCCTACCACTCAATTATATAAAGAAGGAAGTGTTTCTATGCCTAGATTTCCACAACCTACAAGGTTGACACCACAAAAATTGGAAGAAAAAAGAGCAAAAGGGCTTTGCTACAGTTGTGATAGCAAATACACTAAAGGTCATAAGTGTGCTGAGAAGAAATTATTTTACATAGATTGTGAAGAGGAAGAAGAAAATGAACAAGAATAGGATATACACCAGGAACCAGCCCTAGAAGAGGAAGAAATGAGTCTGACCATATCGTGTAATGCATTGGCAGGAATTACCACTCCTCAAACTCTCAAGATAGAAGGACATATCAAGAAGAAAAAAGGTAATAGTGTTGATTGATTCAGGTAGTACCCATAATTTTATTCATTGTAAGGTAGCCAAGGAATTGAATTGTTTCCTATACCCAGCACCAGAATGTCAAGTGATGGTTGCAAATGAAGGAACTATAAATTGCTCTGGAAAATGCCATAATATCAAGCTAACCATGGGGGAATATGTATTGACTAGTCCAATGCTTTCCATTCCTATGGGAGGTGCTGATGTTGTACTAGGAGTACACTGGTTACAATCTTTGGGGACGGTAGCTTTTAATTTTCAAGAACTTTTCTTGAATTTTTTTTTTAGAAGGAAATGAAGTCGAATTACGAGGTATTGTAGGGAAGCCAAGAAGGATAATAAGCTCTAATGTCATGACAAAGCTTCTAAAGAAAGAACAACGAGGCGTAATTGCACAATTATGCTCACTAGAAGTTCCAACATCAAAATCATCTATTTCTGCAGATCTCCAACAAGTCTTGGACAATCATTCCAAGGTGTTTGAAACTCCCAAAGGACTCCCACCTATTCGTGATAATGATCATGATATTCATTTGATTCCAGGAAGTGTTCCTCCAAACATCAGGCCTTATAGATATCCTTACTTCCAAAAGAGTGAAATTGAATGTATGATGGCAGAAATGTTAGAGGCGGGTATAACTCAACCTAGTCAAAGTTCTTTCTCTGCTCCTGTAGTATTGGTACACAAGAAGGATGGATCATGGCGAATGTGTCTGGATTATAGGGAGCTCAATAAGCTCACCATTAAAGACAAATTTCCCATTCCTGTGATCGATGAATTATTGGATGAATTACATGGAGCAATTTATTTTACCAAGTTGGATCTTCGTTCAGGATATCATCAAATTAGAATGAAGACTGAAGATATTCCAAAAACAACATTCCGAACTCATGAGGGTCATTATGAATTTTTGGTCATGCCTTTTGGCCTTACCAATGCACCTTCTACATTTCAAGGTTTGATGAATTCCATTTTCAAACCCTTCCTTAGAAAATTTGTGCTAGTATTTTTTGATGATATACTAATCTACAGCAGGTCTTGGAAGGATCATGCTGAACATGTTGACAGGGTGCTCAAACTATTGCAGGAGAAACAATTATATGCAAAAACATCCAAATGTTTCTTTGGAGTACAAGAGGTGGAATATCTGGGTCATATTGTATCTCACGAGGGTGTTAAAGTAGACCCTAACAAAATTAAAGCCATTAAGGAATGGAAAGTCCCCACAACCATAAAGCAGTTGTGAGGATTTCTCGGGTTAACAGGGTATTATCGCAAGTTTGTTAAGAATTATGGGAGAATAGTAGCACCTCTAACAACATTATTGAATAAATATGCATTTTCATGGACTCCTGAAGCAACTAAGGCCTTTGAACATCTTAAAGAGGCAATGTGCCTAGCACCGGTCTTAGCTACACCAGACTTCACAAAAACCTTTATTGTGGAATGTGATGCCTCAGAAAATGGAATTGGTGCAGTTTTAATGCAGGAAGGAAGACCCATTGCTTTTGAAAGTCGTCCAATCAAAGGAAAGTATTTACAGAAACCTATTTATGAGAAGGAATGTTAGCAATACTGCATGCACTAAAGAAATGGCGAACTTACCTAATGGGAAGACACTTCAAGGTAAAAACCGATCATGATAGTCTTAAACACTTTTTGGAACAAAGACTATCGTCAGAAGAGCAGCAAAAATGGGTCACAAAGATGCTGGGTTATGACTTTGAAATAATCTACAAAAAAGGAAAGCTTAATGTTGTTGCAGATGCACTCTCAAGAAAGAATGAAGAGGTGGAAGCATTGCTTTGTGCCATTTCTATTATCCAACCAGATTGGATAACCGAAGCAAGAGATGAATTGAAGAAGGACAAAGATGTATGGAAACTCATTCAAAAGTTGCAGCAAGATCCTAGTACATCTGATACATTTAGTTGGAAAAATGATTCCTTATGGTACAAAGATCGCTTATATCTTTGTAAGAATTCCCAAATAAAACAAAAGATTCTTCTAGAATTGCACACTTCTCCTTTAGGAGGACACTCAGGATTTTTAAAAACTTACCACAGGGTGAAGAAAGAATTTTTTTGGGATGGCCTTAAATCTGATATTCGAAAGTTTGTGGCGGAATGTTTGGTTTGCCAACAGAATAAAGTGGAAACAATTAAGACCCCAGGACTTTTACAACCTTTATCCATTCCAGGTCAACGTTGGGAGGAGATTTCAATGGATTTTATCACAGGTTTACCTAAGTCCGAAGGAAAGAGTGTCATCATGGTGGTAGTTGATAGACTTACCAAGTATGCACACTTTGTGCATTATCTCATCCATTTAAAGCAAGTACAGTTGCTACTACATTTATGGACAGAATTCAAAAGCTACATGGAAGCCCAAGGGTTATTGTGAGCGACAGAGATCCCATTTTTACTATAAATTTTTGGACGGAGTTATTTTCTTGTTTGGGTACTCAATTAGCTCATAGCTCATCTTATCATCCTCAATCTGATGGTCAAACTGAGATAGTAAATAAATGTTTGGAAGGATATCTTCGTTGTTTTGTATCCGATAAACAAACACAATGGGTCAAGTGGTTACCTCTTGCTGAATGGTGGTATAACACTTCCTTCCGTACTGCAGCAAAAATGACCCCATTTATGGCACTTTATGGATATCATCCACCATCCATCACATCATATTTAAGAGAAAATTCGAAGGTTCAAGCAGTGGAAGATCACATCGAGCATCAGCAAGAAGTTCTCCAACTCTTAAAGGATAACCTAACTTTGGCACAAAATCGAATGAAACAACAGGCAGATCAACATCGCAGCGAGAGAAGTTTTGATGTAGGAGATTGGGTATTTTTACGGCTACAACCATACAAACAAATGTCCCTCAAGCAAGCTAAGAAGGATAATAAATTATCACTAAAGTACTATGGTCCTTACAAGGTGTTGCAAAAGATTGGTACTATGGCATACAAATTGGAGCTTCCTGCTTCTTCACGAGAGCATCCAATTTTCCATGTTTCATGCTTAAAGAAGGTTATAGGTGAAAATATTCCAGTTCAAACAATATTGCCAGAACTTGATGAGGAAGGAAAAATCATATTAGAACCTGAAGCGGTCACGGAAACAAGAACTTGATAGCTACGGAATCGATCAATTTCAGAGTATCTCATCAAGTGGAAGAACTTACCCACTGAAGATTCTACATGGGAGGATGAGAATTTTATACAGAAGCACCCAGAGCTACTCAAGCATTAAGGACAACACTTTTTTGAAGGAGAGGGGCATGTTAGGTCCCTATATTACTAGTATAGTCCCTTATTGTTGTTAGTGTAACCCCCTTATTGTTATTATTGTACCCTTGTAACCCCCATTTGTTATTATTGTGCCCTTAAATTATTATTGTTAGGTCGGCTAGGATTACATTGTGGCCCACTAGGATTACATTATGGCCCCATGGACTCCTATATATAGAAAGGAGGTTTTGTAAATTGTATCATCCCAGAATTGTTCATTTATGTAATGTATTGGAGGTTGCCCCTCGAAGTGGCTTATTTCTAAGGCGTTGATATCTCTTTTCTTCTCTTTTTTGGAGCCGGGTTTCCCAAACCTTTCACATCATCA
>JAXQQM020067038.1:0-74141 GCA_034641835.2 Pinus albicaulis | reverse complement strand
AATTTAGGGGGGTTCTTAAAATTTTCCCTGGTCGAAACAAGGGCAAAAAGGTGCAGGATCAATTGATTTCAATGTTTTAGAGTCTTTTCTTGGCAGTGTTAACCAAGCCCTTTTTCGCTTAGGGTGTGTGTGTAAAAGTGTGTAAATTTTAATTTTTAAACCCAGACGTTTGTATAGAAAAAGAAAAAGTGTGTTGTATAGCTGTAAATAAACCTACAAATGACAGTATATAGGCCTGCAAAAATAGAAAATAAACAGCTAACAATTCAATAATCTAAACCCAAGGAGGCGGGTCTCTCAACAACTAGTATATAGGTGAGTAAAAAACTAATCAAAACACACTAAAAAAGCTAATAGATCTAAGTTCAAGAGGGATAGGGATCTAAAAGACAAAATCTACTGGAAAGTGGTGCAGAAAACAACAAAAAATCAGAGGAAAAATTGTTGTAAACAAGGTGGTGAAAGGCTATCTCCTGAAGGGAAATGGAGTGAACCCTAGAGGAAAACCCAAAAAAATCTAGATGAGGTGATTTGGATGGATAACAAGCCAATATGAAGTAGATCTAAAGGTGAGGTATCAAATCTGAAAAAATGGCTGAAGACTCTGAAATTTCAGACAACCTGCAACAACAAAAACTCTTCCACGAAAAGTGGAGGGTACTGAAGCCCTAGGGGGCTAGGTTCCCACTTATTTGAGTGAAATAGAACAATTACAGGTCCAAAACGAGTGGAGACGGAGGTCAGACAACCCTGAACAGAGGCTTAGACAAACCTAGAAAACTTTTAGAAAAATCCCTGCAAAATGTCCAGGTCGCAGTTTCTGACCTGTTTTCAGTAGAGGTCGCAGTTTCTGGGCTGAAAAGTGCGTCCTAAGGGTCCAAGTCATATTTTTTGGGCCAATAAGTGCGACCTACACTTCCAGCACTCTCAGCGGCAGGTTTCAGAAAAAATTTCTGTCTCAGCTGCGACTGATGTCTGTCACCTGCGCAATAGGTCCGAAAACACACAGAAGTCAGAATTTTTATCGGTTTAGGGTTTTAGAGGTTAAAAACAACATCAATAAAAGAAAAAACAAGGGGTTGAAGAGAAATCCTAGGGTTTGAAGCAGATGGATATGCAAGGATCAGAAAAACGACAACGGTCGTAATCATAAACCCGTGTGGAGTCGCCAATTGTTAGTATGAATCTTAATTCCAAGCGTACGAAAAAAGACCACTTTAGCTGCGCATAAAAAATAGCCCTAACAGCAAATATGGCTGCTAATATCCTCAGATATGCAATTAGGTGATCAAGATAAATGCTGCAAAAATCTAGATCTATGCATTAGAAGACATTAAGCAGTAGAAAAAACAAGATTTACTCCATGCATCCAATAGACAAGACAAGAATATGTCAAATGAATTTTGTATTAATGGCACATGGGAGGAAAACACAAGAGGGTGTTCCCTGTTCTCCTCAATGGGATGGGTTCTTGTAAGTCCTCAGCACTTCAGATCTAGAATTCCTATCTCTTGGTGGTGTAGAAAACCCAGACAAAAAATGGTAGCAAAATATGACTATGATGGTGGATCAATAGTCAAACCAAGAGTATAGATCGAGAGTGATCTTTAGGCAACAAAAGGTGGTAAATGAATGGGAAAACCCTTCTATTTATAACAAAATATTGAGTTATTCTAGATATTGGTGCATAATTAAAATATTATTAACCAAATCAAGATCCAACTTTTATGGAATATTTTATTATATTTGTTGGAGGGAAAAGGAATTTGACTTGGGGTCAAATCCCTTTATTTGTAAATAATAAATAAATAAATGATGTATTTATCATTTTAAGGATGTGGTTGAGTAATAATCAAATAAATAATGATTCATTTAGTTATTTAGGGGTGATTTAGTCATATTTAAAAAATAATATTATTTAAATAAGGTTTAAATAATTATTCTCAGAAAATAATAAGATAAATAATTATTTATCTAATTAATTTCCTTGTTTTGGGTTAAATATAACTAGGAATATTAATTAAACTGATGTTTAACTAATTATTCCTTGAGGAAAATAAAACAAATGTATATTCATTTAATATTTCCTCATGGGGTTTCCTATTTAGACCATAAACAACTTAATATAGGTGGTTTACTAAGTTATTTTCATAGTGAAAGAAATTTTACTTGGGGTAAAATTGGTCTTACATGGTGTACCTAGGTCCATCTAATGATAATAGGTTAGATGACCAAAAAATGGTTTAACAATACCCTCTCTTAACGTATTAAGCACAATCTGAAAATAAATGAGGATTGCTGCTAAGATTGGACTTATTGATAAATGTAATGTGAATATTTGAGGTGTCAGAGTATTAGGCACATGTGTAGATGTAATGTGAGAAATGTAATGTAAGTAAATATTTGAAATGTACCATGGGTATATTTTATTTATTTACCGGGAGTATGGTAAATAAATAAAATCTCTTTTTATACTTACTCTAAAGGTATGGTAAATTATTTAGGGGTATGGTAAATAAAGAAATGTAATATAAGTAAACATTTGAAATGTTTATTTACTGGGGTATGGTGAATAAATGAAACTGCTTTTTATATTAACTCCATAAATGAAAGAAAACTTTAAAAAAAAGTTGTATTTAAGTACCGTGGGTTAAAAGTTGTAACAGATTGGGTTGGTCTATGTTCTGGCTAGATTGGCTTTTCAAAAACAATGGATAATTGATTATCTCTTGGGCAGTTAGACTTTTTGCATTATACTTGACAATCTTGGATCGCGAATGTATGATGTTTTGAATGGGAGAAGTATTTTGGATAACATGTACTACAATTTGAAGTCTCTTTACATGGGTTCGTACATCAGTGTTATATCTCAAGTACTACTGTGTGGCTGAGGTAATTGTGTCACTAAAAATAATGTGCTACTACATAGTTGCTTGTTTCATTCATTGGCTTAAAAGTTGTAACAGATTGGGTTGGTCTATGTTTTGGCTATATTGGATTTTCAAAAACAATGGATAATTGATTATCTCTTGGGCAGTCAGACTTTTTGCATTATACTTGACAATCTTGGATCACTAATGTATGATGTTTTGAATGGGAGAAGCATTTTGGATAACATTTTCTACAATTTGAAGTCTCTTTACATGGGTTGCTACATCAGTGTTATATCTCAAGTACTATTGTGCGGCTGAGGTAATTGTGTCATTAAAAATAATGTGCTACTACATTTAGGTTGTAAGAATTTATGAGTGTCTTGTTGATGTATATATGGGGGTCTTGAGTCTTGTTGTAGTAATATATATGGGCTGATGTATACATGGGGATCTTGACTTATTTTCCTGTTGTTTTGAAGTTATTAATGCATTTCTCTAATCTAGTATAACATGTGCTACAATTTGAAGTCTCTTTACATGGGTTGGTACATCAGTGTTATATCTCAAGTACTATTGTGCGGCTAAGGTAATTGTGTCACTAAAAATAATGTGCTACTACATAGTAGGTTGTAAGAATTTATGAGTGTCTTGTTGATATATATATGGGGGTCTTGAGTCTTGTTGTAGTAATATATATGGGCTGATGTATACATGGGGGTCTTGACTTATTTTCCTATCGTTTTCAAGTTATTAGTGCATTTCTCTACTCTAGTATAACATGTTATTGCAGAATTGAAGCTCTTAATTATTTTTATCAAAGGACATAATGCCTCCCTGGTTTTGTATCATGGTGCAGAAATGAGTTCCTTAATGTCTTATGCAGAACTCCATTTCTAGAAGAATGTTGTAAGAGATATTGAATCCATAAAGTAATCTTGTGCAAGGAAAAATTTTGACCTACTAAATTCCTAATGGTGTGTGCAGATCCGAGACAGAGTATTGAGTTATATTGATGTGATACCATGAATTCTTGTTGATAATATTTTATTGTTGCGGGAAGACTATGGAAAATATTTTATTAATATCGTTGAGTCTAGATTTGGTTGTTATAGAATGTTTATGGCCATGATAAAATTGATGTTTCTACAGTGATTTTCTTGTTTGGACTGAAACCATTTTTGATGTTTGATCTCTTCCTTATAATTGTTTCTTGAATATTATCATTCTCTAGCCTTATAAGCATGGTGATTATATTTTAAGGTAATTGTTTTCGCTACTTGGAATTTGTTTGGATATGAATTGTGCTCGATAACCCTATAAGTTGTTGCATGCTTCTATACCCGTTGCACGGATATGGCAAATCTTTTTACAAGAAAACCTTGATGATGATACCTTGAGTTGCATCTTGGTTGAGTGTTTATAGTTGCTTGGTATATATTGATCTGATCAATACAGTGTTATTTAGTGATTGGTTTGATAATTTGTGGAAAAAGATTACATTATTATGTTGTTTCTTGTCCTTGTTTCATTCATTGGCTTAAAAGTTGTAACAAATTGGGTTGGTCTATGTTCTGGCTAGATTGGCTTTTCAAAAACAATGGATAATTGATTATCTCTTGGGCAGTTAGAATTTTTGCATTATACTTGACAATCTTGGATCGCTAATGTATGATTTTTTGAAGGCGAGAAGTATTTTGGATAACCTGTGCTACAATTTGAAGTCTCTTTACACGGGTTGGTACATCAGTGTTATATCTCAAGTACTATTGTGCGGTTGAGGTAAATGTGTCACTAAAAATAATGTGCTACTACATAGTAGGTTGTAAGAATTTATGAGTGTCTTGTTGATGTATATATAAGGGTCTTGAGTCTTGTTGTAGTAATATATATGGGTTGATGATACTCCAAAATTGTATCTCATGAGTATGAAAATGCTTAAATGTAAAGAGAGTCATGAGTTCTAGAAAATTGAAGAGGAGATTCCTTATTTTTGTCATATGTGGGCTTGTTTTCAATGTCATGGTTTTTTATTTCATGGTGAAACCTTGTAAAATTGTATGTAATTTGTGTTGTTAATGGTCATGAATCACACATTGGTGAAAACTAGTCCTCAATTGAGATAAAGAATCTTTAGTGCCCATCATTAGGCTTATGGAGTCCTAGTGATAGTTTATGATGTGAGTTAATTGTTTCATCCATGAAAGACATTTATGAAGCCCTGTATTTTGTGGTCAAGTATTTTTTCAGGTGTCTGTCTTCTGGTCTATGAGGTGTCACTTTCAGTGAGGAGGTCTACATTATAGATTGTTGATGAATATAATGCTCAGGGAGAGCATGTCTAGTATTTTTTTGTTGATCAAATATGGATGTTTTTAAGAGTGTATGGATGGTCGCTATGTTGTTTCTTTTCCATTTTCTTCAGATATGTGTTTGACTGACCTTGAGAGATTGGAAATTCAGGCCCTGGTTTGATTAGGGATGCAGATCAAGGAAAAGGCCCTAATAGAAAGATATTTGCAGGAAAAAGGAAGACCCATTGGATGCTTGTAATATTCAACGTTTTATCACTTATTGTGGTTCAAGATGTTGCTTTACTTCTTAACAGGTATTACTTTGATGATGGTGGTAACAATAGATGGATATCAACTCTGGTGCAAAAATCTTACCGTTGGACTACTATTAACAGGATTGTGAGGTTGGATGTTTGGTTAGACAGTTTTAATCCCTTAACCAGCGGATTCCACTTTCATCTCTTGGGATAATCTAAGGATTTGGGAAATAAACACCATATAAATCGAATCAACTACTCTACATCTCATGGATTGATTTTATTGAAATAATTTATCTACACACCATATAAATCAAATCAACTGTTCTACATATCATGGATTGGATTGCTTTAAATAATTTATCTGAACCCATACAATTTGACTTTGCACTTAACATTTAAATCTGGAATCTTGCACTTAACATTTAAATATGGGCTCTCTTTACGTTGGTTCAATTTCAACCACTAAACCATAGCCTAGCAGGAGACCGTAAGTTCCTTGGCTTATTTTCCCTACAAGTAGCAGGCATTGTATAAATCCGCTTTTACTACGAGCACCAACTATGACTAGCTACTCAATTTTCATCATGTTCTAAGCATGTAGCAATGGCGTGTCCCCAACAATGAGTTTTATTTTGAGTTCTCACAGTAATATTTTTATCATGTTCTAAGCTTGCAGCATTGGCATGACCCCAATAATGATTTTTATCTTGATTTTTTACAGTCATCTTTGTGTTCAATGTGGGAAAAGCTCCAAATATGTGACCACAGTCTAATGGGGTCACAAGGATTCTTTACTCATTTTCAAAAATTCTGACTTTTTTCCCCTTTGCCTCTAATTGTTTAAATAAACACACAAAAAATCACTTGCGTTTGAAAGATATTTGCTGGTTTCATTTTATCCTTTGGCATTTTAATTTAGTGTTTAAATTTCTGAAGAAACTACCTTTTCTGTTTTGACTTAGTGTTTAAATTACTGAAAACAATTTAAATTAAAGACTATTTGCCTTGTAATTTTTACTAGTGATATTAGTTTAAAATGTTTGACACAACCACATAAGATGAAACTCGTGCTCAAAAAATTATTTTCCTTTCTCTCGCCAAAGATTCTTATAGTGACTTTTGACAGTCTCCTGTGTTTTAAACTGGTATTCATTGTGGGAAAATCTACAATGTGTGACCATGCGCTGATGGATTTCGAAGGCTATTGTTTAAATTTATAAAATCTCTTCATAGAGAGAATGGAACTAGAAAACATAAAGGTGATTATGTTGAAACCTTAATGGTGTATGTCTTTTAATTAAAAATATTATTGATCTTTTAATTGACACTTTGCAGACTTTGATGTGTTTTTCGGCACCCTGAATTCATATGCACTTGTTCATGTAGGAAGTGTTATTGATCTAGGCTTGTTCATTACATGGTCATCCTGAACTCTATAGTGAAGATCTTGAGCCAAGAAGGTAGAAGTTGGAATCACACTAAAATTGAGTTTGATCACTCCCAAATCAAAATTTTGGCATTTGTATATGCAGTAAAGGTTTCCTCTTTAGGTGATTAATCAGTGTGTAGCAGAAACAACAGAATTTTTCCTCTCCATCACAGTCTTGTCATCATGGAATAGATTGCAGATTGAGTTTCTAAAGCAAGGGCTTTTGTGGAAGTGAAAAGAACTAATGGAAGTCTATGTGCTTGTGTGTTAATGACCAAGCCTTAAAGTATACAATTGTTTAGGATTTTGATGTATTGAGTTGTCTAGCTAGATGCAAATAAGTCTTGAGTCTATCTGTGTATCATAGATAGCTTGTTCTGAAGCTTATTAACAACTTTAATTTTAGTTGGTTGCTGCAATATTTTATTCTTGAGGTAGTATGGTTGAGCATGGTGATTGATCATTTAATATCGTCACAATGTCTTGACACCTTTGGTGACATAAGAGAACCTTGATTTGAAAATGACATTTATAGTAATCTTGTGGATAGATAATAATGAGACTGTCAAGGGAAGTAATCTATATACTATGACCTATGTGTCAGTGACTTACCCTATTTCACATTTGTATACTAATGTTTAATGACAACATGATGGATCTTTCTTTTGTCACAATAACCTTGGCATCTGTATAGCAGCAATCTTCTTTGTGACATGGTGACAATGATCCCCTTTTGTGAACACTATTGAAGATTCATCTTGAGGTTGTTGAGTATAGTTGTTACAGTAATTATGAATACATCTCCAGTGCTTCCAAATGGGCCTTGAAATTTCTAGTATCATTTTGAAAACACATTCTTGTCTTAAGCTAGTGAATATTGGGCTTATTAATTCTTCTCCAATCCAACCAAGATAGTGTTGTGACCCCACAAATCCCTCCAAATGTGAAATCCTATCTTTGAAATATGCTTACTGAAAAACTTGGGGGTATACCTACCTAGCATGTTGATGTTGGGAAGGTTCATAAAACATAGCCACATAATACCATCCGTTTGAACTTGGGGGAAACTGTCTGCAATGCTTACAAAATCTTTTTGATAATCCTGAAAACAAGAAATCTAGTGGTAAGAGCTCTTTAAATCACATTACCAAGGTTAAAAAAATATTAATGCCATCCACATGGGTCGTTTGCAAATGATGTCTTAATAAAATATACCATGGGGCTCTCATTAAAACACTTAAATTAAAAACAACAGAGAACAATGTTTTTTTTTCATTAAATCAAAGGGAGGGTCTGATAACTCTCATCCTCACCTTGCCTTTTCTTCTCTATATAACTCTTCGAAATTTTAACTTTTGTTGTTCCACCTTAATACACTAGTTTGAGTAAATGAGGTTGTAGTTGGATTTTTGAACAAGAAGCTTTCAAAGGGAAGAGGGTCTAAACTTGTGATTGAACACCTTATTTGGTGCAAACATATTCATAAAGATTGATCAATTGATTTTTCATCATCATATAGATAAATTTATATGTCATTTTATAGACATTCACATAATCAATATTCCTAAAACATGGTTGATCTTTGTATGCCTTAGACCATTAAATGCCACAAATCATAGTGAGATGTGCTTGAGTGTGGATTGAGTAATCACATTGTGGGAATACTAATATGCATCTCTTATGTATATCACAAGAAGAAATGTGAATTGTAGAATGCATGTGGGGTCATATAAGAGGCATCATGTCATTATGTTAAGGATATAAATATAAATGGGTGTAAAAAATTTTAATGAAAAAACGGATACCTACAATATCTAGTGAAAGTAGGAGTTTTTTAAATTGGGAAAATGCAATGGGTTAGTATTGGTAGGGGGTTAAATAAAGTGACTTTTTAGAGGTATTTTCCAATATGTAGTCAAATTAAGGGTATTTCTTAGTATGCCAAAAACGCACGTGCTATGCCATAGGTTAATTGAGTGACGCCCCTGTGATTGTCACAAATGGATTTTCAACCCAACCATTACTTTGGATTCACTGATGGAGCATTGCAATGGTCTCAAAGTTTAGCGACAGACACCTAGGTAATCTACCACCTTGACCGATCACCATTCTTCACCAATGGAGACTGGATCAGATTAGTGACAAAAAATCAGGCAGAATATGACGCCGTCATTGGGCTCATGTGTGACGCCTTCAATCAAGGCATTCACCACTTTCATATCTACGTAGATTCCTAGTTAGTGGTTTCACAGTTAAACCAAGAGTTTTAGGTACAGGATTCGCATATGTTTAGAAAATATTTGCGTGCAAAAATATTAAGCCATCAATTTTATCACATTACATTAACACGTGTGCCAAGAAATAAAAACCAGGCAACAGATCGCATAGCTAACCTTATCCTAAACTAGAATGCATCTCGCATAAACCATCATACATAAAAATAAAAAACATAGATATCCATCAACAATATACATCATTCATAAACACATATAAACAGTGGACACCTGATGTCTAAGTACAAATGATGAGTCATGTATCTGACCCATAAGTCAATCAAAAATACATATACACATATCGACAAAAATAAGGGAAGCATCCTCATAGCAAGTGCTTTCCTTGTGTACAAAAATTCTCTAGGGATGTGCCCCTCCAAGTTGGACACTTGGACTCGCAGCTTCTCCCAGTGCCAGTACTGGGGCAACTATCAAGACTGAACCCGCCACATGGTGTAGAGTCGACCGATAGCCCCTCTCTCAAGTCATCAGTGTCTCTAACCATATAGCATCAAGGTCATCAACAAACCCATGAGTAGGCATACCCTAGGTCAAGCGGTCCACACGGCCCCATACATCCTCCAAGTCAGCAGCCCGGACCTCTAAAGAAGCCATCTTCTCTACCATCGCTGCCTTATGAGCCTTCATCACCTTGGCACGAGCGATCGATGCAACACACTCTGTAGCACTCGAACTGCTACTCTCTCTAGATGGACTAGATTTGTCACTAGGAGCTCCACCCTAGGGCTACTTTGGACCTCCTCCCTATGCCCTAGCTGGGAGCGGAGCCCCCTAAACCCTCCGGGGTGGATGGTCCTGCCAAATGAGTGATAGGATGCCCAACGTTGCCAAAATCTGCAAGAGTAACAAAACTATGTCAATGTCATCATAGTACACATATAAAACATAAATACTCAACAAATGCAGAATAAAACACAAAGGTCATACCTGATGGTCCCCATACATACCCAGCAGGAAGACCCATGTCTGAGTCTCCTCGGAAGTCCATCCAAGTGTATGGGTAGGGGAGGAACATTTGAGGTTTGGCCTCAAACCAAGCCTCGGTAGTAGCGTTCCAGTAATGCACTACCCAATCTCCCCCACCGAGAGGCATAATAGGAGCCCACCTCCTCATGCAAGGGTCTCGAGGAACCCCCGCAGGCACAACCACCACGGGTTGAAGCAGTACCACCCTCTCGTACATGATGCTACATAGGATGATGGTTGTTAGGTCCCCGTAATTTTTCAGATTGGCAAGGGAAAATGTACAAGGGTAACATCAAACTTGTCTTTAGAGTCCTAGGACCTAGCCTTTCTGGACTCAGAGAGGGCTCTCTCTATAATTGTGTAAAGGATGTAACTTGATAGCTTTTAGGTTTTGATTTTAGGCTAGTTATTAGGTTTAGGATTTTTTTGTTTGTTTGGATTGTTTGGGTAGGTTTTCAAGGAAAACGGATAGAATAGGAGAGGTTTAGACCATTGGGCTATGGAGTCTGCAATAGGTCTAGAAAGGTACAACAATAAGTCAAGGATGCTTCAGAGGGAAAGTTAACAGTGCTGAATGGATCTTCAAGGCTTTAGGTGAGTGGAGTGAACTATAATTTGGGAACAAAGTAGGTGCAAATGGCAGTTAAGAATCCTTTGTCAAAAAATACAACAAGAAAGGCCTCAAAGAATAATATGCATAAAGACAAAACCAAAGATAGGACATACCATATTTCTTAGACCTAACCCTAGCAAGAAAACATTAAGACAACAATCTAGTAAACCCTAGAGAGTAGGGAAATCCTAACCTCTCTAGATATCTACCTTCAGAGAAAGAAAACATGCAAGATAACATATAGAAATGACCAGAAGCAGGGAACTCCTAATTTTCCTTAATCATACTATAAAGAACTTCAAAAAAACTATCTAAGATGAGCAAAAGGGCAAGGTAAACCCTAGACCTCTTCAGCTAAGCCCTATTTATCAATACTATGAATAAAGACCTCAAAACAATGTTTAAAGTGATTCCAAAGGGCAGGGCTAACCATAAACCTCTTTGGCACTGACTCTATTGAATCATTCATGAGATAAATAAGCAGAGTGGGTTTAGAGAGCAACTAATAATTCTCTAAATTGACATAGCAGAGGGAAACATGAAAGCAAGAGAAGTAGACAGACTTAATGAACCTTTGAAAACATACCTTAAGCTAAAACTTTTGTTCTAATGCAAGAGAAGGATGAAACAATATGTAAAACATAAGAGAATGAGAACAAAACAAGAAAAACATCACCATTAGCTGTGTTCATGAATCCTGCAAAGTGCTTGGCTCCATTATCATTCAGTCCAAAATAATTACAAGGCTCCAAGGCCAAAAACTCTATACAACTCAGAGCCTATGCTCAATTCAACAAGTGAAAACCAACTTCCAACCAACATGAACAATGAGGCTCTCATCCAATATTTATCATGCAAAGGAGATTCAAAACCCTAACTAGGGTTTTGGAGGCCATTAATTGCTCATAAATATCAATTTTTTCGTTTAAGACCATGCAAGGGCCAAGGCACAAATATCCTATTTTAATAAATGAAAAATATCTCCTAACACCTAACTTAGCAAAAAATTTGACTTTTAGGCCCTCAATAACTTCCAAAAATATCTCAGTGTGATTTTTTGACTTTTTTGCAAGGACGCAGCTTTGAGGTCCAAGGGTGCAGTGCCTGCAAAGGAAAAATATGTCAACTTGCAACTAAGTTTTGAAGTCCTTCCCAGTGTCGGAATGAGCTCCATGATAGCTCGTTGGAAATATTGTTAAGTCGACTTTCCAAAACTGCCCTTTTTTTTATTGGACTTCATTTACCTTTTCAAAAGTCAAAACTCCCAAGGCTACAAAGGGCACAGCACCAGCCCTGAAAACATGGCAGAAAGGTGAAATTGTGGGTGTTTTTTACCCTTTTGGAGGACCAAAACTGATCCAAATGATTTGAAACTTGGTGAGTCTAATGTCCTTGGCCTAAGGAACCCAAAAATGTCAAGTTTGCCTCCAATGGATGCCTGAGAAAAAAGCGCAGCGCCAAGGGCATTGTGCCCTTGGAACTTTAAATCAACCAGCACTTTAAATCAGCCAAAAATTCATAAGTGCAGAAACTTCCCAAAATTTGAATTTGTCTTCCTCATGGTTTTTGGGATGCCTGTGGGGGTGCATTAGCTAGTTTTTCAATGTTTTCTTTGTCTTTTTGCCTCCTCTAGGGATTTAACCTTTGTAAGCTCAATGTAATTCATCCTAGTGCCACTTTCACTGCCTTAATCATTGTCATCTGCTTCACTGACTTTACTGCTCTCATGTTTGCCATCATCATTGCCCACATCATCTTTCTTATCATCATTATCAAGGCCATTATGATTGCCCACTGACATCTTGGCTCACTTCCTTGTTGTCTTCTGCATCTTTTGCCTTTGCTTCATTTACATCTTCCATGCTAACATCACCTTCAATGCTTCCTTCTTCATTTCCCTCTTTCTCATTTGACATATTGACCACTCTTTTTTGAGAAAAATCCTAGGACTGCACAATAGAAATGAAATGGAGGAATGGTGGAATAACAGTTTTTAAAATGTAGTGGATGCATGAACAAGTGTCTATGAACAATAGGTGTAGGCATAGCTAGGGGGAATGAGAAACCTATCATAATGTAATCCTTCTATTTATTAATGATTCTTTTTGCAAGCAGACGGAGGAATGCTTAAACATTGATTTCAATTTTCAAGCCCTAGGGCTGCTCCTTAGGGGTTCATTCCTTTTAATTAAATCATCAAAAAAAACTTTCCAATGAGTGCATTTGATGGCATCTACCCTTAACCATGCTTGAAGGGCCCTTGGAGGTAGCTTGAAAACAATTTGAAGCAAATTGAGAGGTTTTTTTTCTTGGAGGGCTTCCCTGGCCAAACGCGCAACGTGTGAACGATCCATCAGGCCAGCTTGCACGCACAGCATTGAATGATGGGCCGGGTCAGGCAGAGGTATTTCCTTTCTCCAGGTGTACAGCGTGTCCACGATGGGTCGAGTTGGGTAGGGTTGTCAATCCTTGTGCCAGGCGCGCAACGTTTGTTGATTTTCTGTCAGGCCTGTTGAGTCTTCCAGGTGAACGCACAGCGCAGAGAAAATTTACACGGGGTTTTTCGGCAGGGACGCAGCGCCCGAATCTGAATGGGAAATGCCCTGCCATGCGTGCAGAACCCGACACTTAGACAAATTTTTGACCTGAAAACTCAAAAACAACTTCTCCCTTTGAAATTTTTGATTTTCTGCAAGTAAAAAATTATTCATATGGAGTGTTTAATGAGTGTTTTAGGCATGTGGTATTTGTTTTAACTTTGAAAACCATTTTAAAATGTCTTGAACCCCTTTTTTCCTTTCACTGATATTTCTTTGTCTTTTTTCTGTAGGTGATATGAAATACATTGAAGTGGCTTTCTTTCCTCACCTTGATAGCTGACATCTTCCTTTTGGCCCTTGGGAATTCAAACACACAGGAAACACCCTTAAAAATTTTCCTTGACCTACACCATGGAATTCAAATCATGCCTTTACCTTCTTTTGTCTGCACCATGAATTTTAATCTATGTTTTTACCTTCCTTAACATTTTCTATTTTGCAGGTGCTTGAAAACACTTGACCTAGCCTACTTTTACTGTACTCTTCACACTTCTGCTTTGTAGGTTTTTCTTGAGTCACTTTGGCAATCTTTGGGATGTTTACACACACTGGAAGCTTTTAAATATTCCTTTAACTTGCACCATGAAACTCAACTTTGCCTTTTCCACTTTGACTGACAGTTTTACATTGTTTGTAGGCAGGGCTGCAAGATGTCTTCTTTGAGGAATAAACCTCCTACCTCACCAAATTTCTGAATGATAGACCCTTTAACACTCTTGCAAGAATGTCAAAGTTCAAATTTACCTCGTGCAAACTCTAAAACTGAATGATATTCTTGCTTTGGGAATGATAACCTTGAAACATATGAAACCCTAATTGACCTAGTGAGGGGCTCTTTGACTTGACCTTGACTGAAAATTGTTTTTGGAGGTTTCAAGTGTAAAAACAGAGTATTGACAAGGTGGTGTAATGAAGATCCAAAAACCAATGTACTTGATTTATCTAAAGGGCCTACAGAGATATTTTTGAGACCATCAATGCTTGAGGAACCTAGTGAGTCATGGGAATGAGTTGGCTTGTAAGAAACCCTCACTAGTACATTTGGTGGAAATTTCGACACTTTGGTTCCGACACTTTTGACCAAATGTCGGAAATTTCCCCAAATTTTATCAATTTTTTGAATCCCGCCCACAACTGTCACAATTCCGATGCTTTTATACAAGTGTCGCAATACCGACACTTACCTCTAAGTGTTGGTATTGTGACACTTGTAGAAAAGGGTCGGAATTGCGATGACTAAGAGCAAAGTGTCGCTATTGCGACGGTAAGAGGCAAGCATCGCTATTGCGACAGTCTGGGCGAAAGAGGCAAGCGTCGCTATTGTGACGATAAGAGGCAAGTGTCACTATTGCGACGGTAAGAGGCAAGCATCGCTATTGCGACAGTCTGGGCGAAAGTGTCACAATTGCGATGGATAAAAGATATGTGTCGCTATTGCGACGGTTTGATTTTGAGTTTTTTAGACAGTTATTCCTTTGCTTTTTTTTCTTTAGCCATTTTTCAATGAATTCCCATAACAATTCTATAGTTATCTCATGTTTGAGTTGAATGGTAAAGGAATAATCATCAATCTCCTTTAGTTCAAACAAAAGTTTATGCATCGTAGTCTCTTGGCATTTATTTAAAAAGTGTTTTAGGGATTTACATTGGTGACACACCTTTCTTACAAAGAATTTATCCAACACATAATAAGGAAAAATTACAATCTTTCCTTTAAAGCCAAAAATCCCTATGTATGAGAGTTTTTCTTTACACTTAAAAAAACCTTTCTCAGAAAGAAAGGATATACCTTCTTGAGATTATTTTTCAATGATTGAGCTAGCTGAGAGCATTTTCTTAAAACTCTATTATGAAATCGTTCGGTCGGGCGCACAGTGTCGCGCCGTGTGAGGTCGCCCGACCGGGCGCGTTCAGGTCAGGTCGTTTCGTTCGAGGGCGCCCGTATCAGTTTTGCTAAGTTGCGACCACCCGGGTGCCTTGTACTGCATGTTCAGGTGGCCCATTTGCCATAATTTGATCCCTTGTGGCATCGTTCATTTGGTCGCGTCAGGTTGCGCCGTGTTAGGTCGCCCGACCGGGCGCGTTCAGCTCGGGTCGTTTTGTTCAAGGCCTCCTGTATCAGTTTTTTTAAGTTCATGTGACCACCCAAGTGCCTTGTAAACGTTCAGGTGGCCCGTTTTCCCTTTGCTCCCTTATGGCACCGTTCGTTCAGGCGCGTCGTGTTGTGCCGTGCGAGGTCGCCCGACTGGGCGTGTTCGGTTCGGGCCATTTTGTTCGAGGGCGTCCGTATCAATTTTGCTGAGTTTTGATTGCCTAGGTGCCTTGTGCATGTTCGGGCAGCCCATTTCCTATTTTCTCCCTCGTGGCATATTCGTTCGGTCAGGCACGTCGTGTTGCGCCATGTGAGGTCGCCCGACCGAGCACGTTCGGATCAGGCAGTTTCGTTCGAGGGCGCCCATATCAGTTTTGCTAGGTTGTGACTGCTAGGGTGCCTTGTGCACATTTAGGTGGCCCGTTTTCCATTTTTCTACCTTATGGAATCGTTCGGTCAGGCGCGCCCTATCGCGCCATGTGAGGTCGCCCGACTGGGCGCGTTCGGTTCGGACCGTTTCGTTCAAGGGCGCCCGTATCAGTTTTGCTAAGTTTGTGTGACCACCCGAGTGCCGTGTTCATGTTCGGGTAGCCCATTTTCCATTTGCAGCTCCCTTGTGGCATAGTTCGGTCGAGCGCGCGGTGTCACGCCATGTGAGGTCGCCTAACCGGGCGCGTTCGGTTTGGGTTGTTTTGTTTGAGGGCACCCGTATTAGTTTTGCTAAGTTGTGACTGCCCGGGTACCTTATGCACGTTCGGACGTCCCGTTTGCTCTTTTTTCCCTTGTGGCATTGATCAAGAGATCAAGTCTCTTGAAGAAAAATGCTCAAAAATGAAGTTGCTCAGAATTGCTCCAAAATAGATCGACTAGAAATATTTCGGCAATACGATCCCAACGCCGCGAACGGCACTGAAATCCGTTACCGTATGGAGGAGATATTGCATTTTGAAAACGCCTAATGACTTTCAATTTTGAAAGAAAAGTTTTTTAATTTTATGTGTTGGGAAAATCTTTAATTTTTATTAAGGTTTAATTGATAAATTAAAACTATATATTTATTAATATCTTATATGATTTAATTAATCATATATTATATTATTTTATATATGTTTTAATTAAATTTTAAAAAACTTATTAAAATTATATTATTAAACCCACACATATATATTAAACCCATAAGTCAATTGGCAACGAAATTTTATGAAATGGTTTTAAACCCACCATACTAAAGTTTTGTTAAGGCACGTGTTCTATATGGTAACGTCATGGATTACGTGGGTCAATACAAACGTGATTATGTTATGTGGGCTTCAAAACGTTGCATTGGAGCGGGGTTTAAGCACATACGTGTGGTTTAATACGTGCCAAGGCACGTGGTTCATTAACGTGTTGCATTGGTGGAGCGGATTTCATAAACGCGGAGTTAAAACAGTTATCCTAACCGTTTGACATCACAACTAAATGCTGCGGGTTGAGCGCATGTGAACGCGCGTTTTCTAACAGTCACATTTATTATAACCGCCCGATAATTTTGGAGCGCGCTGCCAGATATGGGGAAGTTGTCGTTTTTAACAGGAGTTAACTCCAGTTCTCCACAGTTAGCGGAGCTTTTGAAGGGCAAAATTCAGTTAGCCATAACTTTGGCTAGGAGAAGCCTTTTGATACGAAATTTTTTTTTATTTTGGGTGTAGAGATCATTCTGAAGCTGTTGGGAGTGTTTGAAAAGCCATCAAGGCACTCTAACAGAGAATTTACCAGCGTTTTTGGTCGTGGAGCCACCAGGGCCTAAGGGAAGAAGAGTTGTTTTAGACTACCTTCATCCAATGGAGGTGTTTGTTTAGTCATTTTCTACTGATTTGATCCTTCTGAATCTATTTTTGCAGTGTGTTTTTCCATTTGAGTCTTCTATACAGTTGTATTCACATTTTGAGCATTTAATCAAAGAGGAAAAAGCCTAATTAGAGGCTTTTGGACCCAGCGGAGGTAGCCCAAGAGAGGGGTGAACCGCTTAAACAATTATTTGCTGTCATACTATATAATTTTGCTGCATATTTTCAGATTATGCTCCTTTAAACAGTAAATTTTTATAAGATATCTTTTCCGAAGCAGGTTTAAATAGTGATCAAAACTTATTAGTTCATCTTCAAACCATTATAATTCATTTGCAGAATATGTATACTTGTCTATTCACACATTAAAGTTGGATCAATGAATACTTTCCAGTTAAAAAAAATAATTTCATTGATCGGATCTTTGTGATTACTTTTTATTTCTTTAGGCAGAGTCTGTAGAAGGGCCAGATAGCCTCCGGATTCATCCTTTCTTTGAGAGGTGAAAGATCTGGTGAATGCCCCTACAGTCAATATCTGTATGAGAAATACTTTGTTCTCACAATTTTAGATCAGGTTGGTATCCGAGCTCAAGGTTTGGCTTAAGAGTTTGTGAAATTTGTGCAAGTAAATTGTATTATTCTGCAAAATTTGATGCTTACTAGGCTGAAATTGCAAAGAGGGGAAGGTCAATTGGTTAGAGAACTAGTTAATCCTCAACCAAGGAGGGCTAGAGTGCCATTACATCCACCTTCCACTTCATCCTCAATAGCCTTAGAATCAGCCACAAGCATGTCATCCAGAGAAGGAGAAGTACATGAGGAAATGGATCCCAAGGAAGAAGAAAGAGTCTTTAGAAAAGCTTTCTTGGACTTGACTGAGATGGTTAGGATCCTATACTAGGAGAGAAATGATAGGATTGTTGGAGAAGGGTCTAGAAACCAAAAAGAAGAAGGAGATTCTTCAGGAGGAAAGAAAGACAAAGATGAGTCTAAGAAAGGGAATGGAGGAAATGGTGATCCACCATCTCCATCGTCATCCTCATCCTCCACATCATCCTCTTCTACTTCTGAAAATCAGTCACAAAAAACAAAAACATCTCTTAAAAATACTTTGTTAAAGCTTGATGTGAAGTTTGAGTTGCCGATGTTTAATGGTGATGTGAATGCAGAGAAATTGGATAACTGGATTAGACAGCTGGAAGTCTATCTAAGAATTCAGAATTTGCATGATGATGACACAAAAATCCAATTAGCCTCTTTGAGAATGGATGGAGCAGCTTTGGTTTGGTGGGAAGCCAAGACTAGAGAGGAGATTAAAAAGAATGGTAAGATAACTCTAACATGGAATGAGTTTATTACTGCTATTAAGAAACAGTTTTATCCTCTTGCTCATATTCAGAAAGCAATCATGAATTGGAAAAATTTTAGGCAACTTAAAGGTCAAAATGTGCAAGATTATACCCAAGAGTTTAGAAGGAGAGCACTTCTACTTGGAGTAGACTTACAAAGTCAAGACACCTTGTTGAAATACATAGGAGTTTTGCACAATTATCTGCAACATACTATCCTAATGTTCAATCCTACCAGCTTAGATGAAGTCTGTGTGCAGGCTACACATTTAGAAGCTAGAGGAAAGAATGCTTTTGATGCTTTTGATGAGGATAGTAATTTTAAAAACAAAGGAAAGAGAAGAGTTGCAAATTCAAGAAAAGACAAAGGAAAGTTCTTTTGCAAGAACTGTTCGAAGACAAGTCATGATGAAGATCATTGTTGGAAGCTTCATCCTGAACTGAAACCAGAAAAATACAAGAACAAAAACAAGACCAAAGAAAAGGAGAAAATTGTAGCAACAGTTGAGCAAGACTTAGGGTCAGACTCAGGAGATGAGACAAAAAGCATAGCCATGGTTTTAAAGAACACTAAGGGGAAAGAAGTGGTGCAAGACACAATTCCTAGTTCTAGCTCTTTGAATTGTCACAAAGATACTCATGATGAAAAGAGGAGGATAGAGCTTTTCCATGTGAGGGTAATTTCAAAACATACAAAAATTGACACACTGTTTGATAGTGGGTCACAAGCTAATCTTATTTCTGAAGATTTGGTCAAGCAGTTTAAACTTGAGACCATTTCACATCCGAAGCCTTATCCACTTGGATGGATATGCAAGGATGCTAATTTGCAAGTTTCAAGGAAGTGCATATTGCGCTTTTCAATAACTACACACTTTATTGACACCGTGGAACTTGATGTGGTGCCTCTTGATATCTCAGGTATTGTTTTGGGAAGTCCTTATTTATTTGACAGGAAGGCTATCTTTCATCGCCATGAAAACAAGTATCACTTGTTCAAAGATGGTAAAGAGTACATTGTGAGAGCTCACAAGAAGAAGCTGGAATCTTCTGTACTCCATGCAAGTCAATTAAAAAGACTGGTTAATGCAAGTCAAAGTCTAACTTTGTTGATGTTGAAACGACCAGATTTTGAGCATTTGCCTTTTTATGATGTTGCTAATAATATGTCTCAGCTTGATAACAGTTTGTCTTTGAAAAAAGATGGAGTTGTGTTGCACAAATTACCTTTTGGGTCAGCCAATGCAGAGAATGAAGTGTCAAAGCTAAGCAGTGCAAGCAAGAAGGACACACAATTCAGCATGGGAAAAAGTTGGTTTCAGAATGGTAGACTTCGCCATGGGAACAGTTTGCAAGGTGAAGGTTATTTTAAGTCTTTCTGGAAGTTTGATCAGTGTAGAAAAAGTTTTTTTCCTGCAAATTACAATTGTTTTTCTGCAAATTTTAATCATTTGCATCATGACTCCGTCAATCTTAGCAATGGTAGATCAGTTGATTCCAGAGACAGATTATCTTTTTCTCAAAAGCTTCTTTTGATGAAATCGCGTAGATTTCAGTTGTTCAAGGGTGGAAGAGTGGAGAATCAATCTCCACATCATCAGTTTGAGTAATCAGAAAGCTTTTGAGGGTCCAAAAGCTTCCCATTTGGGAGGTGTGATCAGGAGATCAAGTCCCTTGAAGAAAAATGCTCAAAAATGAAGTTGCTCAGAATTTCTCCAAAATAGATCGACTGGAAATAGTACGGCGATACGATCCCAACGCCGTGAACGGCACTGAAATCCGTTACCGTATGGAGGAGATATTGCATTTTGAAAATGCCTAATGACTTTCAATTTTGAAAGAAAAGTTTTTTAATTTTATGTGTTGGGAAAATCTTTAATTTTTATTAAGGTTTAATTGATAAATTAAAATTATATATTTATTAATATTTTATATGATTTTAATTAATCATATATTATATTATTTTATATATGTTTTAATTAAATTTTAAAAACCTTATTAAAATTATATTATTAAACCCATAAGTCAATTGGCAACGAAATTTTATGAAATGGTTTTAAACCCACCATACTAAAGTTTTGTTAAGGCACGTGTTCTATATGGTAACGTCATGGATTACGTGGGTCAATACAAACGTGATTATGTTACGTGGGCTTCAAAACGTTGCATTGGAGCGGGGTTTAAGCACATACGTGTGGTTTAATACGTGCCAAGGCACGTGGTTCATTAACGTGCTGCATTGGTGGAGCGGATTTCATAAACGCGGAGTTAAAACAGTTATCCTAACCGTTTGACATCACAATTAAATGTTGCGGGTTGAGCGCATGTGAACGCGCGTTTTCTAACAGTCACATTTATTATAACCGCCCGAAAATTTTGGAGCGCGCCGCCAGATATGGGGAAGTTGCCGTTTTTAACAGGAGTTAACTCTAGTTCTCCATAGTTAGCGGATCTTTTGAAGGGCAAACTTCAGTTAGCCATAACTTTGGCTAGGAGAAGCCTTTTGATACGAATTTTTTTTTGATTTTGGGTGTAGAGATCATTCTGAAGCTGTTGGGAGTGTTTTAAGATCCATCAGGGCACTCTAATAGAGAATTTACCAGCGTTTTTGGTCGTGGAGCCACCAGGGCCTAAGGGAAGAAGAGCTGTTTTAGACTACCTTCATCCAATGGAGGTGTTTGTTTAGTCATTTTCTACTGATTTGAGCCTTTTGAATCTATTTTTGCAGTGTATTTTTACATTTGAGGCTTCTATACAGTTGTATTCACATTTTGAGCATTTAATCAAAGAGGAAAAAGCCTAATTAGAGGCTTTTGGACCCAGCGGAGGTAGCCCAAGAGAGGGGTGAACCGCTTAAACAATTATTTGCTGTCATACTGTATAATTTTGCTGCATATTTTCAGATTTTACTCCTTTAAACAGTAAATTTTTATAAGCTATCTTTTCCCAAGCAGGTTTAAACAGTGAACAAAACTTATTAGTTCATCTTCAAACCATTATACTTCATTTACAGAATATGTATACTTGCCTATTCACACATTAAAGTTGGATCAATGAATACTTTGTAGTTAAAACAAATACTTTCATTGATCGGATCTCAGTGATTACTTTTTATTTCTTTAGGCAGAGTCTGTAGAAGGGCCAGGTAGCCTCCGGATTCATCCTTTCTTTGAAAGGTGAAATATCCGGTGAATGCCCCTACAGTCAATCTCTGTATGAGAAATACTTTATTCTCACAATTTCAGATCAGGTTGGTATCAGAGCTCAAGGTTTTGCTTAAGAGTTTGTGAAATTTGTGCAAGTAAATTGTATTATTCTGCAAAATTTGATGCTTACTAGGTTGAAATTGCAAAGAGGGGAAGGTCAATTGGTTAGAGAACAAGTTAATCCTCAACCAAGGAGGGCTAGAGTGCCATTACATCCACCTTCCATTTCATCCTCATTAGCCTTAGAATCATCCACAAACATGTCTTCCAGAGAAGGAGAAGTACATGAGGAAATGGATCCCAAGGAAGAAGAAAGAGTCTTTAGAAAAGCTTTCTTGGACTTGACTGAGATGGTTAGGATCCTATACCAGGAGAGAAATGATAGGATTTCTGGAGAAGGGTCTAGAAACCAAAGAGAAGAAGGAGATTCTTCAGGAGGGAAGAAAGACAAAGATGAGTCTAAGAAAGGGAATGGAGGAAATGGTGATCCACCATCTCCATCGTCATCCTCATCCTCCACATCATCCTCTTCAACTTCTGAAAATCAGTCACAAAAAACAAAAAAATCTCTTAAAAATCCTTTGTTAAAGCTTGATGTGAAGTTTGAGTTGCCGATGTTTAATGGTGATGTGAATGCAAAAAAATTGGATAACTGGATTAGACAGCTGGAACTCTATCTAAGGATTCAGAATTTGCATGATGATGACACTAAAATCCAATTAGCCTCTTTGAGAATGGATGGAGCAGCTTTGGTTTGGTGGGAAGCCAAGACTAGAGAGGAGATTAAAAAGCATGGTAAGATAACTCTAACATGGAATGAGTTTATTAGTGCTATTAAGAAACAGTTTTATCCTCTTGCTCATATTCAGAAAGCAATCATGAATTGGCAACATTTTAGGCAACTCAAGGGTCAAAATGTGAAAGATTATACCCAAGAGTTTAGAAGGAGAGCACTTCTACTTGGAGTAGACTTACAAAGTCAAGACACCTTGTTGAAATACATAGGAGGTTTGCACAATTATCTGCAACATACTATTCTAATGTTCAATCCTACCAGCTTAGATGAATTCTGTGTGCAGGCTACACATTTAGAAGCTAGAGGAAAGAATGCTTTTGATGAGGATAGTAATTTTAAAAACAAAGGAAAAAAGAGAGTTGCAAATTCAAGAAAAGACAAAGGAAAGTTATTTTGCAAGAACTGTTCGAAGACAAGTCATGATGAAGATCATTGCTGGAAGCTTCATCCTGAACTGAAACCAGAAAAATACAAGAACAAAAACAAGACCAAAGAAAAGGAGAAAACTGTAGCAACAGTTGAGCAAGACTTAGGGTCAGACTCAGGAGATGAGACAAAAAGCATAGGCATGGTTTTAAAGAACACTAAGGGGAAAGAAGTGGTGCAAGACACAATTCCCAGTTCTAGCTCTTTGAATTGTCACAAAGATACTCATGATGAAAAGAGGAGGATAGAGCTTTTCCATGTGAGGGTAATTTCAAAACATACAAAAATTGACACACTGTTTGATAGTGGGTCACAAGCTAATCTTATATCTGAAGACTTGGTCAAGCAGCTTAAACTTGAGACAATTCCACATCCGAAGCCTTATCCACTTGGATGGATATGTAAGGATGCCAATTTACAAGTCTCAAGAAAGTGCATATTGCGCTTTGCAATAACTGCACACTTTATTGACACAGTGGAACTTGATGTGGTGCCGCTTGATATCTCAGGTATTGTTTTGAGAAGTCCTTATTTATTTGACAGGAGGGCCATCTTCTATCGCCATGAAAACAAGTATCACTTGTTCATAGATGGTAAAGAGTACATTGTGAGAGCTCACAAGAAGAAGCTGGAATCTTCTTTACTCCATGTAGGTCAATTGAAAAGACTGGTTAATGCAAGTCAAAGTCTAACTTTGTTGATGTTGAAACGACCAGATTTTGAGCATTCACCTTTTTATGATGTTGCTAATAATTTGTCTCAGTTTGATAACAGTTTGTCTTTGAAAAAAGATGATGTTATGTTGCACAAATTACCTTTTGGGTCAGCCAATGCAGTGAATGAAGTGTCAAAGCAAAGCAGTGCAAGCAAGAAGGACACACAATTCAGCATGGGAAAAAGTTGGTTTCAAAATTGTAGAATTCACCATGGGAACAGTTTGCAAGGTGAAGGTTATTTTAAGTCTTCTGGGAAGTTTGATCAGTGTAGAAAATTTTTATTTTCTGCAAATTACAATTGTTGTTCTACAAATTTTAATCATTTGCATCATGACTCCGTCAATCTTAACAATGGTCGATCAGTTGATTCTAGAGACAGATTATCATTTTCTCAAAAGCTTCATTTGATGAAATCAGGTAGATTTCAGTTGTTCAAGGGTGGAAGAGTGGAGAATCAGTCTCCACATCATCAGTTTCAGTAATCAGTAAGATTTTGAGGGTCCAAAAGCTTCCCATTTGGGAGGTGTGATCAGGAGATCAAGTCCCTTGAAGAAAAATGCTCAAAAATGAAGTTTCTCAGAATTGCTCCAAAACAGATCGACTGGAAATAGTACGGAGATACGATCCCAACGCCGCGAATGGCACTGAAATCTGTTACTGTATGGAGGAGATATTGCATTTTGAAAATGCCTAATGACTTTCAATTTTGAAAGAAAAGTTTTTTAATTTTATGTGTTGGGAAAATCTTTAATTTTTATTAAGGTTTAATTGATAAATTAAAATTATATATTTATTAATATTTTATATGATTTTAATTAATCATATATTATATTATTTTATATATGTTTTAATTAAATTTTAAAAACCTTATTAAAATTATATTATTAAACCCACACATATATATTAAACCCATAAGTCAATTGGCAACGAAATTTTATGAAATGGTACTAAACCCACCATACTAAAGTTTTGTTAAGGCACGTGTTCTATATGGTAACGTCATGGATTACGTGGGTCAATACAAACGTGATTATGTTACGTGGGCTTCAAAACGTTGCATTGGAGCGGGGTTTAAGCACATACGTGTGGTTTAATACGTGCCAAGGCACGTGGTTCATTAACGTGCTGCATTGGTGGAGCGAATTTCATAAACGCGGAGTTAAAACAGTTATCCTAACCGTTTGACATCACAATTAAATGTTGCGGGCTGAGCGCATGTGAATGCGCATTTTCTAACCGTCGCATTTATTATAACCGCCCGACAATTTTGGAGCGTGTCGCCAGATATGGGGAAGTTGCCATTTTTAACAGGAGTTAACTCCAGTTCTCCACAGTTAGCGGAGCTTTTGAAGGGAAAACTTCAGTTAGCCATAACTTTGGCTAGGAGAAGCCTTTTGATACGAAATTGTTTTTTATTTTGGGTGTAGAGATCATTCTGAAGCTGTTGGGAGTGTTTGCAGAGCCATCAGGGCACTCTAACAGAGAATTTACCAGCGTTTTTGGTCGTGGAGCCACCAGGGCCTAAGGGAAGAAGAGCTGTTTTGGACTACCTTCATCCAATGGAGGTGTTTGTTTAGTCATTTTCTACTGATTTGAGCCTTCTGAATCTATTTTTGCAGTGTATTTTTCCATTTGAGGCTTCTATATAGTTGTATTCACATTTTAAGCATTTAATCAAAGAGGAAAAAGCCTAATTAGAGGCTTTTGGACCCAGCGGAGGTAGCCCAAGAGAGGGGTGAACCGCTTAAACAATTATTTGTTGTCATACTGTATAATTTTGCTGCATATTTTCAGATTCTACTCCTTTAAACAGTAAATTTTTATAAGCTATCTTTTCCCAAGCAGGTTTAAACAGTGAACAAAACTTATTAGTTCATCTTCAAACCATTACACTTCATTTGCAGAATATGTATACTTGCATATTCACACATTAAATTTGGATCAATGAATACTTTGCAGTTAAAACAAATACTTTCATTGATCGGATCTCAGTGATTACTTTTTATTTCTTTAGGCAGAGTCTGTAGAAGGGCCAGGTAGCCTCCGGATTCATCCTTTCTTTGAAAGGTGAAATATCCGATGAATGCCCCTACAGTCAATCTCTGTATGAGAAATACTTTGTTCTCACAATTTCAGATCAGGCATATTCGTTCGGTCTGGTGCGTCGTGTCGCGCCGTGTGAGGTCGCCCGATTGGGTGCGTTCGGGTCGGGCCGTTTCGTTCGAGGGCACCCATATCAGTTTTGCTAAGTTTTTGTGACCACCCAGCTTCCTTGTGGACGGTCAGGCGGCCCGTTTTCCATTTTCTCCCTTGTGGCATCGTTTGGTCGGGCGCGCGGTGTCGCGCCGTGTGAGGTCTCCCGACTGGGTGCATTCAGTTCGAGCAGTTTCGTTCGAGGGCGCCCGTATCAGTTTTGCTAGGTTGTTGCCGCCAGGGTGCCTTGTGCACGTTCGAGTAGCTCATTTTTCATTTTGTTCCCTTGTGGAATCGTTCGGTCAGGCGCACCCTGTCGCGCCGTGTGAGGTCGCTCGACCGGGCGCGTTCAGTTCGGGCCATTTCGTTTGAGGGCGCCCGTATCAATTTTTCTAATTTCATGTGACCGCCTGAGTGCCGTGTGCACTTTCGGGTGGCCCATTTTCCGTTTGCAGCTCCCTTGTGGCATCGTTCGGTTGGGCGCGCGGTGTCGCGCCATGTGAGGTCGTCCGACCGGGCGCGTTCGGTTCGGTCCATTTTGTTCGAGGGTGCCTGTATTAGTTTTGCTAATTTGTGACCACCTGGGTGTCTTGTGCATGTTTGAATGACCCATTTTCTATTTGCTCCCTTGTGTCATATTCGTTCAGTCAGGCGCGTCATGTCGCGCCGTGTGAGGTCGCCTAACCGGGCACGTTCGGGTCGGGTCGTTTCATTCGAGGGCGCCCGTATCAGTTTGCTAAGTTGTGACCGCCCAGGTGCCTTGTGCATGTTTAGGCAGCCCATTTTTCATTTACTCCCTTGTGGCATCATTTGGTCGGGCGCGCTGTGTCGCGCTGTGCGAGGTCGCCCGACCGGGTGCGTTCGGGTCGAGCCGTTTTGTTGGACGGCGCCCGTATCAGTTTTTCTAAGTTGTGACCACCCGGGTGCCTTGTGCACGTTCAGACGACCCATTTATTGTTTGCTCCCTTGTTGCATATTCGTTCCGTCAGGCGCATCGTGTCGCGCCGTGTGAGGTCGCCCAACCGGGCACGTTAGGGTCGGGCCATTTCGTTCGAGGGCACCTGTATCAATTTTGCTAAGTTGTGACTGCCCGAGTGCCTTGTCGACGTTCGGGCGGCCCATTTTCCATTTTCTCCCTTGTGGCATCTTTTGGTCGGGCGCGTGGTGTCGCGCCGTGTGAGGTCGCCCGACCGGGCGCATTCAGTTTGGGCAGTTTCGTTCGAGGGCGCCCGTATCAGTTTTGCTAGGTTGTGACCACCAGGGTGCCTTGTGCATGTTCAGGTGGCCCGTTTTCCATTTTTCTCCCTTGTGGAATCATTCATTCAGGCTCGCCCTGTCACGCCGTGTGAGGTCACCTGACCGGGCGCGTTCGGTTCGGGTTGTTTCGTTCGAGGGTGCCTGTATCAGTTTTGCTAAGTTCATGTGACTGCCCGAGTGCCATGTGGACATTCGAGTGGCCCGTTTTCTGTTTGCATCTCCCTTGTGGCATCGTTCAGTCGAGCGCACAGTGTCATGCCATGTGAGGTCGCCCAACCAGACGCGTTCAGTTCGGGCCGTTTTGTTCGAGGGCGCCCGTATCAGTTTTGCTAAGTTGTGATCACCCGAGTGCCTTGTGCACGTTCGGGTGGCCCGTTTGTCATTTTCTCCCTTGTGGCATTGTTTAGTAGGGCGTGCCGTGTCGCGCCATGTGAGGTCGCCTAACCAGGCGCGTTCAAGTCGGGTCAGGCTGTTTCGTTCGAGGGTGCCCGTATCATTTTTGCTAAGTTGTGACCACCCGGGTGCCTTGTGCACGTTCGGGTGGCCCGTTTTCCATTTGCTCCCTTGTGGCATTGTTTGTTCGGGCGCGTTGTGTCGCGCCGTGTGATGTCGCCCGAACAGGTGTGTTCGGGTCGGGTCGGGTCGTTTTGTTCGAGGGCGCCCGTATCAGTTTTGCTAATTTGTGACTACCCGGGTGTCTTGTGCATGTTCGGGTGGCCTATTTTCCATTTTCTCCCTTGTGGCATCATTCATTTGGACGCGCCGTGTCGCGCCGTGTGAGGTCGCCCGACCGGGCGCGTTCAGGTTGGGCCATTTCGTTCGAGGGTGCCTGTATTAGTTTTGCTAATTTGTGACCACTCGGGTGCCTTATGCATGTTCAAGTGGTCCGTTTTCCACTTTCTCCCTTGTGGCATCGTTCGTTCGGGTGCAGTGTCGTGTCGCGCCGTGTGAGGTCACCCGATCGGGCGCGTTTGGGTCAGGTCGGGCCGTTCCGTTTGAGGGCACCCGTATCAGTTTTGCTAAGTTGTGACCACCCGGGTGCCCTGTGCACATTCTGGCAACCTGTTTTATGTTTTCTCCCTTATGGCATCGTTCAGTCAAGAGCGCCATGTCGTGCCGTGTAAGGTCGCCCGACCGGGCACGTTCGGGTCGGGTCGGGCCATTTTGTTCGAGGGTGCCTGTATCAGTTTTGCTAAGTTGTGACCGCTCGGGTGTCTTGTGCATGTTTTGGTGGTCTGTTTTCCATTTTCTCCCTTATGGCATCATTCGTTCGGGCACACCGTGTGAGATTTCCCGACCGGGCGCGTTCAGGTCAGGTCGTTTCGTTCGAGGGCACTCGTATCAGTTTGCTAAGTTGTGACCACCCGAGTGCCTTGTGCATGTTCAAGTGGCCTATTTTCCATTTTCTCCCTTGTGGCATCGTTCGTTCGGGTGCACCGTGTCACGTTGTGTGAGGTCGCTCGAGCGGGCGCGTTCGGGTTGGGCTGTTTCGTTCGAGGGCGCCCGTATCAATTTTGCTAATTTGTGACCGCCCGGGTGCCTTGTGCACGTTTGGGTGGGCTGTTTTCTATTTTCTCCCTTGTGGAATCGTTCGTTCGGGTGCGTCGTGTCACGTCATGTCAGGTCACCCGACTGGGCGCGTTCGGGTCAGGTTGGGTCATTTCGTTCGAGGGCGCCTATATCAGTTTTTCTAAGTTGTGACCGCCCGGGTGCCTTGTGCACATTCAGGTGGCCTGTTTTCCGTTTTCTCCCTTGTGCCATCATTCGTTTGGGCGCATCGTTTCGGGCCGTGTGAGGTCACCCGACCGGGCGCGTTCGAGTCGAGTCGGGTTGTTTCATTCGAGGGCGCCCGTATCAGTTTTGCTAAGTTTTGACCACCCAGGTGTCTTGTGCATGTTCGGGTGGCCTGTTTTCCATTTTCTCCTTTGTGGCATCATTCATTCGAGCGCATCGTGTCGCGTCATGTGAGGTCGCCCGACTGGGCGTGTTCGGGTCAGGCCGTTTCGTTCGAGGGTGCCCGTATCAGTTTTGCTAAGTTGTGACTGCCCGGGTCCCTTGTGCACGTTTGGGTAGCCCATTTCCCATTTTCTCCCTTATGGAATCATTCGGTCGGGCACGCCATGTCGCGCCATGTGAATTCGCCAAGCCGGGCGCGTTAGGGTCGGGTCGAGTCGTTTCGTTCGAGTGCGCCCGTATCAATTTTTCTAAGTTGTGACTGCCTGGGTGCCCTTTGCACGTTCGGGCGGCCCGTTTTTAATTTTCTCCCTTGTGGCATCATTCAGTCGAGAGCGTCGAGTCGCGTCGTGTGAGGTCGCCCGACCGGGCGCATTTGGGTCAGGTCGTTTCGTTTGAGGGCGCCTGTATTAGTTTTGCTAATTTGTGACCGCCCGGGTTCCTTGTGCACGTTTGGGTGCCTTGTGCACATCTGGTCAGGTGTGTCGTGTCATGAGGCCACCCAAGGAAACACGTTCGGGCCTCCCTCTCTCTCTCTCTCTCTCTCTCTCTCTCTCTCTCTACCCTCCAATCCTCTCACTATATCCCTCCCTCTATCATTCTTTCTGCCCCCCTTCCATCTTTGTGTCACTATCTCCCTCTCTTACCCTTCTGATCTACCTCTCTCACTCATCTCCCTCTCTCTCTCTCTCCATCCCTTCTCTCCCCTCTCCTTCAGTTTATCTCCATCTCTCCCTTGTGACTCCCCTTGTCCGCCTTGTTGGCAAAGTTAAAATGGTTAATCTTCAATAGACAAAATGTAGATCAAATATTTCATCAAAAATATGGGACCATACCCTATCTTCCAAGCTATGCCTATCAGTCGCTTGGACTCTTCTTGCTCTCACATGAATGTAGTCTTGCTTGAATGGTACAGAAGAAGGTTTCGCATTATCAACTATTTGTTTGGGACAACTTTTAGTTGTTTCAACACTGCTAGATCCTTCAAGCTTATCCTTTAAACCATCTTAGTCTTTTGTACTCTCTTCAACTTTGTAGTTCTTTCCATTCCTCTCAGTCACATATGTTTCCTTGGTCTGTTAAGGGACAAGGTCGACAACATTAGGATGTTTTTGCAATAAACAAGGGTATTTCCAAGACACAGTCAGGTGGAGCAAGAGTATAATTAGAGCCAAATTTCTCATAAATGTGGGACACTCGAACTTAAGATTTTCTGGAGTAGTCATGAGGTGCAGTCTAGTTATTAAGACTTCATCAGATGGCCATTCTCCAGACTTAAATTGTGTGACAACATTGTTGCTGAGTTTGAAACTGGAGATTGAACATACATTTGGTTTTATTGCAATAGACATTTTCATCAATAAATGTAAAGCAATGGCTAACAAATACTATTAATTAATAAATAAAGAAGACATGGAAACAAGCAACAATACTTACAAAATTGTTACATTGAGACGCAAAGAATAAGCAACTAATGTGCACAAATAGAGACCAATGAAACTATCATCTTAACCCCTAACCCCTTAAACACTAATTCCCAACCCATAACCCATTTAACCCCTAAAACTCTAAACCCCTAACCCATTTAACCCCTAAACCATAAACCTATAAACCCTTAACCCCTAACCCCTCAACCCTTAACCCCTAACCCATTTAACCCCCTAAACACCTAGTAAACCCCTAACCCATTTAAGCCCCTAAACCCTAAACCTATAAACCCTTAACCCCTAACCCCTTAAACCCTAAACCATTAAACCAGCCTTAACCCTAACCCCTTAAACCCTAATTCCCAAACCCTAACCCATCTAACCCCCTAAAACCTAACCTCATCAGCCCCTAACTTCTAACCCCTAAAATCCTTAACTGCTAAATCCCCTAACCCCCTAAACCCCTAACCCATTTAACCCCCTAAACCCTAAACCTATTAACCCTTATCCCCTAACCCCTTAAACCCTAAACCATTAAAACCTTAACCCTAACCCCTTAAACCCTAATTCCCAACCCCTAACCCATCTAACCCCCTAAAAACTAACCCCATTAGCCCCTAACTTCTAACCCCTAAAATCCTTAACTACTAAATCCCCTAACCCCCTAAACCCCTAACCCATTTAACCCCCTAACCCTAAACATATAACCCCTAACCCATTAAACCCTAATTCCCAACCCCTAACCCATTTAACCCCCTAAACCATAAACCTATAAACCCCTAACCCATTTAACCCCTAAACCCTAAACCTCTAAACCCTTAAACACTAAACCTTAAACCCTTAACCCCTAACCCATTTAACCCCCTAAACCCCTAAACCCCTAACCCATTTAACCCCCTAAACCCTAAACCTTTAAACCCTTAACCCCTAACCCCTTAAACCCTATTTCCCAACCCTAACCCTTAACCCCTAACCCCTAAACCCTTAACCCCTAACCCATTTAACCCCCTAAACTGGCCTAAACCTATAAACCCTTAACCCCCAACCCCTTAAACCCTAAACCATTAAACCCTTAACCCTAACCCCTTAAACCCTAATTCCCTACCCCTAACCCATCTAACCCCCTAAAACCTAACCCCATTAGCCCCTAACTTCTAACCCCTAAAATCCTTAACTGCTAAATCCCCTAACCCCTAAACCCCTAACCCATTTAACCCCCTAATCCCTAAACCTATAACCCCTTAACCCCTAACCCATTAAACCTTAATTCCCAACCCCTAACCCATTTAACCCCCTAAACCATAAACCTCTAAATCCCTAACCCATTTAACCCTAAACCCTAAACCTCTAAACCCTTAGCCACTAACCCTTAAACCCTTAACCCCTAACCCATTTAACCCCCTAAACCCCTAACCCATCTAACCCCCTAAACCCTAAACCTATAAACCCTTAACCCCTAACCCCTTAAACCCTATTTCCAAACCCTAACCCATTTAACCCCCGTTTGCCGGTTTCTTCCAGTGCCTTCGTTTGCTCGTGCACGCCATGTTGCGCCGTGTGAGGGATACCAACCAAATGTGTCACACTCCTTAAGTACCTCTTGTGACTGCATGGGTGCCTTGTGCACGTTCACCCCGCTAGTTTGCTTTTTGCTCCCTTGTGCCTTTGTTCAGTCGGGTGCACCATATTGTGAGGGCACCCGCCCAAACGCGTTCAGGTCGGGTTGGGTCATTTCGTTTGAGGGTGGCCGTATCAAATTTGCTGAGTTGTGATCCCACGGGTGCCTTTTGCACATTCGTGCGGCCTGTTTTCCATTTTCTCCCTTGTGCCTTCGTTCGGTCGTGCGCATCGTGTCGCACCATGTGAGGGCACCCGCCCAAACACGTTCGGGTTGGGTCATTTCGTTTGAGGGCGGTCGTATCAAATTTGCTAAGTTGTGACCGCACGGGTGCCTTGTGCACGTCCGTGCGGCCCATTTTTCGTTTTCTCCCTTGTGCCTTCGTTCGGTCGGGCGCACCCTGTCGTTTCATTTGAGGGCGCCCACCCAAACCCGTTCCCTAATCCCTAATCCCTTAACTACTAACTCATTATTCAACCCCTAACCCCTAAATGCACTTAAATCCCTTAACCCCTAACCCCCAATCCCCTAAGCCCTCCAAAGTCGACGAATTAGCTTTGAAGAAGTAATTGTTTTCTGCAATATGGTTTGTAAGTTATTTAAATAGAGGTATCTTCTCTAGAGTTCTTTTTTGGATCCACAATTTCATTTACTCATTTTTGAACAAGGTGTATGACACTCTTCATGTCTATGGGATTTTTATCTTGAAGCTAATTATCTATACGAGTATTTGTTGCTTCAAGGGTTTCCTAAACCTCTAAACCCCTAACCCATTTAACCCCTAAACCATAAACATCTAAACCCTTAACCATTAACCCCTAACCCATTTAACCCCCTAAACCCTAAACATATAACCCCTTAACCCCTAACCCATTAAACCCTAATTCCCAACCCTTAACCCATTTAACCCCCTAAACCGTAAACCTCTAAACCCCTAACCTCTTTAAGAGCCCGCTTTGTAGCCTCCAGAGTCTTGAATGTCACAAATGCAAATCCCCTGGATTTGTTGGTATTCTTATCATATGCAACCGAACCTTCTTCTATCTCTCCACATTTGGAAAAAACTTCTAAAAGCTTATCATTGGCCATGTCATATGAAAGACCACCAATGTAAAGTTTCCTTTGAGCCTGATCTGTACTTTGACCAGGACCTGTGCTTGCCACATCTTCCAGATTGCTTACAGTAATCCTCCCATCAATAGTCTTGCTAAGCTCTTTCAATTTCCTTTGAGCAGAATCCATATGCTTAAATGTGACAAAGCCAAATCCTCGTGACTTTCCTGATGTCTTATCCATAATAACAACGCCTTCTTCAATCTCCACATACCGTTCAAATGCATCACATAGGGTCTATGAAGAAGTCTCCCAAGCCAATCCACACACAAACAGCTTCCAATGAGCCGGGTCCTTGCTTGCAACATCTTTAATTTCTTCTGCAGTTGCAGGGTATGAAGAACCTGCATTGACCATCAAAGAGATCAATTGCTCTTTGCTCAGTGGCTCCAACAACGAGTGTATATCGTCCTTATTTATTATAGAAAATGTATCTAATTTGAATGAATGAATACATAGATTACCATCATTAAAGAAAAAAAATGTAAATTTCACTTTTAAAGTAATGCTTAAAAATAAGGAAAAAATAATACATAAATTATAAAGAAAAAATATTTAAAAAAAAAAGAGATTAAAACTCCAAATATTTAAAATACAACATAATTTAATAGTGTAAAGTTTAAAACTCCTTTTAATAAAGCATGATGATTTAGTAGGGTATAAGGATTACTATATGCAAAAATCAGTCCATTATTTACTCATATAATTTTAATTGCTTCTCAAAAAGATATGTTTTATTTTTTTTATTGTAAATATTTTTAAACAATCGAAATAAACAAACATTTAATTATTTAGAAATTATTTTAATTATTTAGAAATTATTATAGTTATTAAAAATATATATATATTTAAATTAATTTGAGTGGCCTTAAAAAAACACACGTGTTTCATTTCAAAATGTCAAAAATTTTGAAATATCAAAAGTTTTAATTTCCCTCATTCATTTCCCTCCGGTTGCATGGTTTGTCTAGGGAAGGAGAGAGAATGCGGCCATACTGTACTCACCAGTTTTAAAAAAGGATGCAGCCATACTATTGTAGGTTTGGAGGAAGGATGCGGGAGATTTGTCCCCCGAGCCGTGCTCATGGATTTGGCACCATGGACAGTGTGAGGATCTCTGCATTGCTCTCAACTCCACAACTCCAAAAATAGGTACTCTTATTCTTCAATACAACAAGAATTTTGGTTGGCGTTTTAGTTTTTTTTTCAGGATCTTGTCTCATGGGTCTGCTTGTAATTTGTTCTATTGGGACTGTAATCCATTACCAACCTGATCTGATGAAACAAATTCACAGTGGCCTGTGTGGGAGCTTATAAGCCTGATCCAGAAGTGTCTTTTCCTTGGATCTGCCTCTCCAGGGTAACAATACCCAACTGCGATCTCGATCTGGGTTTTGATCCCTAGCTGGAACTTATATTACCTGCACTATTTTGATCCCTAGCTGGAACTTATATTACCTGCACTATTTTGATCCCTAGATAGAACATCCTGTACTTGCATCATGAAGATCTTGAAAGTTTGGAAATTTCAGTAAACAATCAGTATTGGAAATATGGAAATATTGACTTGCCACTGCATAAACAGTTAATATGGAAATCATTTTTGGCTGCATTTGTAAAGAGAGTGCAACAAATTACTTTGAGTCTTCCATTTCGTATGGACGTTCCAAATTCTCTGTTTTCCTACGGCTACCTCACTTTTTTGGAGCTCACAGATTTTGATTTCAAACCACCTTCAGACTTTTCCGGTTTCAGATACCTTAGAACCTGTTTTCTATCAGATGTCTATATTATTGATGATATGCTCGAGCAGCTTGCAGCAAAATTCCCTCTTCTTGAAAATTTGACAGTTGGATCGTGTACTATGGGCATGAACACTTTGAAAATTTCTTCTCAGAGTCTCAATTATTTTAATTTTTAGGGAAATCGCCATAAAATGCCACTGACATTAACAGTGAATTGCCCAAAGTTGGTGAATGTTACAATACACAACTCAATTTTGAGTTTGGAGCTAAATTCTTGCAGGGATCTGCATTTTTCCACAACAGGGCTTAATGTACTAGAAGGTCTTTCTAACAGGAACTCTCTGAGAAAAATTACCCTTTGTGGGTGGAGTATTCACATGCCTTCGCTCACAGTACTTAGCCATTTTTCCAATCTCGAAGAACTCTCCATGAAAAGCAATTCTTTTGAGGCAGCAAGTCTAGCTACAGGAAGCTTGACCCTCCCACTATTGAAAAATCTCAAGAAAGTGCGTATAAGGGTTTCAGGGTTGGATGAGGAGGAAATTGCTTTGATCAGCTGACTTTTCAGAAATTCTCCTTCTCTATAGAGCATTAGGAGCATTATTGAAATACAATCATGGTCTAGAATGTAAATAACTTCACTTGTTAATGTCAGATGCATTTTTTCAAAAAGCAAAAGCTTTGTTTCAAAATTATCAATAAACCAAGGTGCAACAAGACCCCAATTCTGTTTCAATGTTTTGGTTTGTCTTTCATTTTGATTTTAGGGCTAGACAGTTAGAGCTGCACAAGAAATTTCACGTGGGACATTCATTTGTGAATACCTTGGAGAGGTCTTAAATTATCAAGAAGAAAATAAAAGAGGAGAAAGATAAATTTGTATCTTGTATTAAATTATGTTTTCCTATTTCTTCATCATAAATGGTTCTCTAACTGAATGCACCTATTGCTTACTGCCACTGCTTTTCTTGTTTGTTCTAAATTACTACTATTCAAGTATGACAATGAAGGCTATTGCTACCTATATGATATTGACGCCCATATTGATACAAGCGATTTGATTGATCGTGTACAACCATATGTTATTGATGCTACCAAGTATGGGAATGTTGCACACTTTATAAATCACAGTAACACACATCGTTCTGATTTCTTAGTTGTTTTATAACTTTTAAGAATAATTTTGCATACTGAACATAACATTCCTAAAATCATTTTTTCAAGGGCTGAATGTCACTTCTGTAATGGTTTTTTCTTTTCAATGGCACCAAATTCTTTCCACTTCAACCATGGGAATAATATCTTTTATGTTTGTGTATTCCAATTTCTCACCAAACCTAGTAAATTACCAATTATTAGTGGAGAGCATGGATTGCCAGCTTGCATATATTGGCCTGTATGCGAGTCGAGATGTATGTGGTTTCTTTTGGAGTTAGTTTCTTTTTTTTTGGTGTATGCCTTTATGTGTAAGTTGTGCAATTGGATTGCCTTGAATATCACATCTTCCACCGTTCTTCGTATTGAAATTTTTCTTTTGTTTTAATGAAATATAGAGTGATTTTGTTCACTATAGCAGCTGAGGAAGTTTCATATTCATTAACTTAAGTTCTGGGTTGATGTCAGATTTCTTTTGGGGAAGAGCTAGCTTATGATTATCGTTACAAGCTACTACCTGGCAAGGGATGCCCCTGTAACTGTGGGGCTAGTAGTTGCCGTGGAAGGTTGTACTGGGGGTGATTTTGTAGTTCAGCAATCACAGACTCTCTACTGTTTCCTCACATAAATACTATCAATGGAAGTAGGAGCAAATCTTGTAACGCTTCAGATGGTCAATGTGCATATTTGATTCTATAAAATTAAGGTGAGGTAAGGATCACAAGATCTTACTTTCACATATATGTTGAAGTTCCCCTTCTTATGTGGTATTGAAGTGAAGCCTGTGATGTAATCTTCTCATAGTTCAATGGAAGTGAATTATAGTATCATCAGCCTTTACAGAACAGATTTGTAAAGTGAAAATTTTGTACATCTTTCTTACAATTAGTTTCTAGAGCTAAGCTCACAGGATAGCATGTCAATGTGGAATAAAGAACACAAGGAATTGATAGTGAGATAATGCATTAATTAAATTGACATTGAGGTGACCAATAAGTCACAAACATAGTCAGTTTTACCTTCTTAAGCAAGCCATGTGTTACTGCTTCCATTATTGATCAAATTCACAGATTTATTCACTGGAGCAGTGAAACAAAACTATGCTTACCATATCTATGTAATTTTCCTGCAGGCATTGTTCTGATGGTGATTTTTTTCGGGTCGAAGTCTTTGCAAAGCTGAATGCACTTGAAATGGAAATAGAAAATGTAGTTTGTCATACCACAGTGTGTCAGTGTGACAAAATCGAACAGGTTCTTGAAAATGGTTGCATGATTGGTGTAAACCCCTCAATTGAGATTTTGTTCTTATTCATCATTCTGAGAAAATTAAAGAGTTTGCATTTATACAGGGAGTATGTCTATAAGTACAGGTGTCAAGGTGCCAAATACAATTTTCATGTTGGGAAATGTCTCACCTAAAGAAACAATGATGACGGCAATACCCTTACCATTCAAATCACATGTATTTTTTGGAAAAATTGATGGAGATTGGGAATGCGGATCTTTCCATTGAGTTATCTGATATTCATTCATGTTAATTGTTCAAATTCCCATATTTGTTTGTTTATTGGATGTTCTATGTAATTAATCATTATGGTCTCTTCTATGTGGAAAGAAATCGATATAGAAGTCCATTCTTTATTACTGATGGAGTCAAATCCCCTCTCTAACTTCAGAAATAGGTTGGTTCATATGTATTTAAAAAAATATTCCACACGGATATATATATATTATACAAATATATAAATCTATTATGATACATAATTCTAACTTCAGGAATAGATTCATATAAATTTCACTTTGGTGATTATACTCGTTGAAATGGTTTGAAACTAGCGTATAAGAGAGTGAAAAATATGGGAAAAAAATTACTTTCAACTTTCTTTTAAAATTGTCAAATAGACAAGTATCCGTTTTTGAAGCTCAATAGGACAACAAGTCTTCAGGTTTATTTCTTTTAGCTATAGGAGTTATAGAAATACCTGCTCCTTGCTCTTGTAGATTCATTCATGTTGAATGACAACTGAAAAAGAAAAGAACATACATTAAGGGTGAATGCTATCATATAAATATGCATTTTGGTAGTAAGATTTGCTACTTGTTAGCCTATTCTTGTCTCTGCCGAAGAAAATGGTTGGTAAATTTAACATTCTATTTGCTTAAAAGCATTGATCGAATTTACTGAGTAGTTTTATCCAAGAGCTTGTTGATAAAGGTTGTCCGAGAATCATATTTGTGAAGCTGATATTATTTACACTGAACCAAACATGAAAACGAACCAGTAACTGATGCTCAAAATATGGAGTAATTTTTGGCCTTGGTATATAAGCATTCATGGCTTTATTCCAAAGAATTCCAGATCTTTTCCAAAAGGTTGCTTTTGTTTTTATTTCGCACATGTTGATTTTTCTATGTGCATGGATTTGTCCATGGCATTTTTCTCAAGAGAGTTTTCATTGCCCGCTATATTAAGAATAAGAAATTATGATGGAAGCCATGATCCAATCTAGATTACTATTTCATTTTATTTTTTTTAAATTTAACCCACCGTCGGTATACCGACACTTTATAATCGTCGGTCTTTTGACGGCTTGAACGTTTTGCCCTTTTCGCCGGTCTTGCAACGTTCCATTTTTTTTTTAAATTTTAAATGTTCGTCGCTATTGCGACACTACTTCCCGGCGTCGGTCTTGCGACGCTTTTGCAAATCATCGATATTGCAACACTTCGGCAAAGCGTCGATCTTGCGACACTTTTTCCCAGGGTCGGTATTGCGACACTTTAATAAGCATCGGAAGAGCGACGTTCAAAATGTCAAACCACATATCGTCGAAATTGCGACAGTTTACAAACATCGGAAGAGCGACGTTCAAAACGTCGGACCACATATCATCAGAATTGCGATAGTTTACAAACGTCGGCAGAGCGACGGTTTGGAAAACGTCGGAAGAGCAACGATTGTTTGGAAACATCAAAAAAAGTGTCAGTATTGCGACACTTTGGCAAAGCGTTGGAATTGCGATGTAATGGCTAACCACGTTTTGTCCGGCCTCGAACTGTCGCTCTTGTGACGACTATGTGTCGAAATAGCGACGAAGTGGCCGTCAGAAATTGGGCCAAATTTTCTAGTGCTTACTGGAGCTTTATAACATATTTCATGGTGGTGTTTGCATCCATATACATATGTACATACATCCAAACATCACATCAAAACATATACCAAAACATTGCCAAAACATATGCTAAACAAAACCAACATCACCCCAAAAACTTCTTTGCCTCAACCGGAAAACAAGGAAGGATGCATGGTCTGCATATTATCCGCCATCTCCCATATGGCTTCATCAAGCCAAAAGTGCTTCCATTGCACTTTAACTTGCTCTATTGCTCAATTCTGGAGTATGAGCATATTTTTATGCAAAATTCACTGTGGCTCTTGTTATCACTCTAGTAATTCTCAAGTTGTGTGATTATGGTTTTTAGTCAAAGAATCCTAGAGGTAACCACAAACCTACTTCGACTCTAGGATCTAGCCTTCCTAGGGTTCAGATAGGGCTCTCTCTTTAAAGGTTAGCTTTTTTTTAATTTGTGAATATTAGGGTAGTTATGAAAGTACAGTTTTGGTTTTGCTTTGATAGATTTGGTGGGAAAAATCACTTGAAAGGATGGATAGTGGGAAATATATTTTTCCATTGGGCTATGGATTCAAAATCAAGCAAACAGGACTAGGATCAAGGGCAAAAAGGTCAAATGTCTTCAGGGAAAGATAAATAACCCTTGGAGATCTTGGAAAGTTGTTTTTGTGAGGTGGTATGATCGGGATAAAGGGCACTTAAGAATCCTTAAATCCGGAAAAGGAAGTAGTAGGAAGAGGTCAAACGAGAGAGAGAGCAATTAAGGGTTCCCTACACTAGAAATAAGAGGAAAACATATAAAAGATAACTAGTTAAAAACAGGGTGCTATTAACAAATCATGTAGTAATACTCCTAGTTATACATTCAGATTTAGCATAAACATAAATGGATGCATGTAGCAAAGAAAGGAAACAATGACAAGTGAAGAAAATAATTCTTTCCAAATAGCTCATCACAGGAATCCTAAAGTATGATGCCAATTTGCTTTGATCCAGCTTGCTACTTGAAGTTTGGCACACAAAAGCTTTAAAGTCCAAGAAGAAATGACTATAACAATCCCAGCAATTTTATTCCACACAAAATACTTCTAAGATGAAGTATTTAGACATAATGTTTTAAAAAATATCCTAGAAGACTTCTAGGAATTATCTTAAGAAAATAAAATATCTTTACAATAATAATAGAGACAGTTGCTTAACAAATCAGCAAGTTGTCCTATTTTATCCAAAATAAATAGAAACAGTTTTGAGGATAGGAAGCAGTTGGTTGTCTTGGTGTCCTCCTTGCTGTCCTTTAGATATTTTTTGAATTTTATCTTCCTTGTCTGATACTCTTTCTCAGATACTCTTTATTCCTTGATACCCTTTAAACTCTTATATTCTTTAACCAAAAAAAATTGTGTTACTGCTGTAAAGAAAATTTGTTTTGAATGTTAACTTAGAAAACAGTTTTTGTCTTTTTTTCATCTGCTTGTTTTTATCCTTCACATTAAATCTGTGAGTACTTGCCAATCCTCATTTTTAGGAATTTGAATATTCTTTAATTTCCTAAAGTCCTCATCAGCTTCTGTATATCTATAAAAGGTTGGCTTGGTGACAAACAAGTGTTTGATCTCATGCTGTAAGTAAAATAAATCTTCAAAACTCTTAAGTAACACTTTTCCTATTATGATACCTTGACCTGTTGGTTTATTTACCTGTTCCTTGGAAAATTCTCTTATCTTCTTATCATAGTCCTTTTGAGGCATCAATTTATCATTAATAACCATGATATCAGGAAGTCCTTTTTGTCTCAAAATTGTTAACTTAATCATGAACATGGTTATGGCAGTATTCATGCCTTCACACTTTTCTTTCAATTGTCTCATCAGATTTCTCTTTGTTGTGACTTTCCTAATTTCTAGGATAGTTGCAGTTCTGTCTGTGATTTTGAGTTCTTCCAACTCCTGTCTTTTTTTTCTGTTAAGGAAATTGATTAGCCTTACAGCTTGCTCTGGTTTGTCAGCCAAATCAGTTTGAGTCTTTTGAATTTATGCTTGGGCTACTAGTAATAATTCTCTTTGTTCAAAAATTACCTGAATTGAAGGCCATACATGATGGATGGCTTCAATGATATTATTCCAAAGGTAATTTTTTATGTATGATATCTGATCCTTCAAATTTAATTCTTTTTGCAACTTTTTTAACTCTTCACTCAATATGTTGGCATTTTGTTCATGTGTCTTAGCATTTACCTGAGCTAATTTATTTTACTTTTCAAGATTTTCAACCATTTTTGTCAACCTGTTAACCTCATTTGTCTTTAAAGACATCTCTTCCATTTCTTTCACTATCTTGTTGGCCTCATCTGTAGGTTGTACTACTATTGTAGAAGATTCAATGGCTGATGTTGTGGAAGAAGTCACTGGCACTGCAGTAGCCAGTGGTTCTTTAGGTGCCAACTTTTCTCCTAAATTTGAAGGCATTGCAGCAGTGATAACTGGAATGACTGTAGGAATCATTGGTTCTTTCACTGTCTCCTTTTCTTGGACAATTTTGTCATCTGTATTTCCATTTCCTTAACCTGGGCTGTCAATTGAAGAATTAAATTCATCATTTCATCTTTTTCATTTTGTTCCTGTATGACTTCTTTTGTCTAAGGATGCTCACTTTGAAGAAGTTTGAGTTGTTTCCTCAAGGCTACTATATCCTCATTTTTATTTTTCACCAATAATTTTGTTGCTTTGATATTAGTAGGATCATATCCCACCTGTAAAACTAGTTCTTCCAAGGCTTTTATCCATAGATCATTGGCATACAATGAGGCTTTGTCCGTCTTCATTTGATATTGCATGTTGGAGATGGTATTTTGTAGCTTTTGAGCACTCGTGGCTTTATTTGTGACAGTAGAATAAAGCATCTCTGAAGTCTGCCTGTGGAACTCAATTTGATCAAGAGCATGGATTTTATCAGTCTGGACCTCCAAATCAACTTTCTTATAATCAGCCATTGTCTTAGGAGTTTTGACTGTGTGCTGCAACACTGACATGGTTAGCTTTTGATTAGAATAATCAAAACCAGAAAGGAGCTTGTTTTGTATACTAGGAGTCTGTTTGAGATATTTAGAATAAATTGTATTCTTTATCTCTTCATTCTTCAATTTAATCTGCTTATATTTCTCTTTGATATCCAAATCCTTTTCCTCAGCTGCTTGTGAGGAAGAATCTTCCATGCTTTGTTGTCTTTCCATTAACTGTGTGTATTCATTATTGAGTTGTTCTTCATTCTTATTTTTAGCATTTGGCTCATTTATAATCATAGTAGCAACATTTGTCTCTCGCAAATATGTATTAGTATTTAAGGGCTCTGTTTCTTCCACATCTATTGTCACTTTACCTTTGCTTGCTGAAACTAATTTGGGCCTTTTGTTGTATATGATTTTAAACATGGTTTCTATTGTAGTTTCTGCCACATGGGCTCCTTCTTCCCTTATTCTTTTGGTGGACTTCTCTGGTTGAATTATAGCCTCTAAGGTATGACTAGTATTACCTTTGTTCACTGCATCTATTAAAGTGTTTTCAGTCCATTCAATTTGATTTGCAAACTTTTATATTTCTGGTTTAGCTTCATCAATAAAGGGTGTTAACTTGCATTTAACCCTTAGCTTGCTCAAGATCCCTTGTGGATCATAGTTCCAAAGGAAACTCTCTTCAAATTTATATTCCAATAACTGATTAGCTACCTCTTTCTCTGCATCCCTGTGATTACATATGAATGGCCCTATCTGATTCTTAAGCTTGAATTGGGTCTTTTTCTTAGCTGCCATGAAATTTATTGAATCAGAGTTTAGGATCTGCCTGATATACTCCAAGGAAAAGATCCTCATTGAAGGATGTTTGGGTAACTTGTAAGGTAACAAGTTTAACCCAAAGACTCTAATTTTAGTATATTTCTCATACAAATACCAGTCACCAACCTTACTCTGCTCTTATAAATGCAATATTTTTTTCATTTCTTCATTTACTCTAGGTTGCTCTGTCTTGGTCAACATTGTGATCACTAGATGTAAAAATAACTTTGAAAACTCTGAATAACTGAAATCTGTACATTCTTTCCTGAGCATGGATGTCCAAAAGATGACAGATAGAGGATTTCCTTCAATGTCAAGTTTTTGAAGAGTGATTGGAAAATTATCTAATTGGAAGTATAGAAACATATGGAAAAGGTAGGAGGTATATCTGAATACTCCCTCAATTTGAAAACTGGTCAATTGATAATGAATATTATCAGCAATGAAACCAGCATAATCAAAGATTACTGAGGGTGGTTGACCTGGAGAAAAGGTGGATAAGAATCCCAAGATGGACTCATCAGTGTGCTCATCAGTACAATATCCAAGGATGAAGGAAAGCATGGAAATCACATGTCTTGAACCTTCAGGGAATTTAGCAGTAGAATATGGAGGATTTAGCTTAGGAATTTCTACATGCAAAGGCATAAATTTCTGAAAAATCATTAACCTTTTAGAAAATCTAGGCCAATATATAGCTTCACGAGGGCCTCTATAAACAAAGGGATTGCTTGGGGGTCAGGCTGAAATTGCAACATCTGGTTAATTGATTCTGCAGTGATGGTAAAAAAGCACATCTTTATTGGCATTTACAATGGCTCTTTGCTCTGGAACATAGTACTCTGACATAATCTTATAACCTCTTAACATGGGTGAGTTAATGGAACAACATACTTGGGTAAATGGAATTCCCAAATATGGACTTCTTCTTGATCATCTAATGACTTTTCATAGCACCAGTTATGGATATCTAACAGGTTGAATTCAACAATGGGATCTGCTATTTTATAATCGGTATCAGCTAGGGGAATGTGTTCAATATCAATAACTGGGGGTTGTAATGGATTGACAACAATAGCAGTACTTGAAGTCATGGCAGGGGTAGGTTTAGGTGTTTTAGAAGCTTCAGGCTTGCTTGCACTCTATTTTTTAGGCATTTTGATCTACTTCTGAAAGTTTAGACAGTTTGCAGAAGCAATTTACTTTAGCAGAGGGTTTATTGGACAAATTTGGAAAAGTATAGGCTTTTCTTTGGGTTTTTTGTCCAATTAGGCTTGTCAAAAGGTTTAGAGGCTTTAGAACTGGTTTAAAACAGAGAACAAGCGTTTCTTGAGTACTTGACTGAGAAATAGGGCTGAAAACTCTTTTGAAAAGGATCATAGAGGTTTAAGGTACCTACAGAGGTTTTCTGGCTTATTTCAGAGTTTAAAAAAAATCATTAAACTGTGAAAACTCACAATTTCTTGAAATATTGTGCGTAGCAGAGAAACAGGGTTTCTGGGAAAAAATTGCCAGAGTTTGGCCTGTTTTTGGCACTTTTTGGCAGTTTATTAATCAATTTTTTAACTTTGAATATGTTTTCTTTCTTTTAAAATGTTTTTCAACTTTATTTGTAGGTTCAAATTCTAGAAAAAATACCTTTTGTATTGCAGGTATCGGCTTTGGAAGAGTTTCTGAGGTTCTAGCTGAGTTGATGGCTTCAGTAGCTTATCTGGAGAAATATGAAGCTTCTCAGCAATATTCACAGGTTTCGGGGAAAATGTTGTAGGCTTCGGGCATGAAAATGGTAGAAAAAGGCTTAAAAATTGTGTTTTTACAGTCAGGGAAGCTTTGCAGAGGGTTTAGGTTTAAAGCGTAAAAAGATAAGGAATGAAATGCATCTTCGAAGGTTTATTAAACATATTGGTTGTATTAATCCGGCATTGAATGCAGGTCGCATCGGTGAGAAGGGCGGTTTCGGAGTTCAAACGGATTAAAAACCAGTGGTTTTCGCGTGGAAAATGGGTGGTAAGCAGTATTGGGCTCAACCCACACGATCGAATAGGAAAAGGGCATGTGGAGGAGAGAGGTCATTGGGAAACCACCCATTTCACGCAGCTTTGGCGTTTGGGTGATCATGCATCTTATCTACGCGATATTGGATGTCAATCATTGGATCTGGAGTTCATGTGCGAATGGTCAAGATTAGTTCGGGAGTTGCATTTGAATGAGAGTGGGACCGGGCTTAGTTATATGCAGCGGAAAGGACTTTAACCTTTATAAAAGTGTGTTTTTAATAAACTTTAAGCCTTTAGGCTTTAATGAAAATGGGCATAGGGGTTTATATAACATGTATTTAAATTAAAACATTTTTTATGAAATGTTTTAATGAAAACATATGCGGGTGTGGGCTTTACTTTGTTATATAGTTTTCACCTTTTGACAGTTTGTAAAAAATATAGGGGGTGGGATTATTTCAATAGAGATAGGTTTAGACCAAGGGGTTTGTAGGGCGAGATTTATTTGCGCACATGTGGATAATAAACTTTGGTCTAAAGTTTAAAATAGTGGGTTTTGGGGGGTTAATTTAAATATAATGGAATTAATAACTATGGGAGGGTATTTTTAGGAATTTAATAAAAATAGATTAAATGTTAATATGAAAAGGGTAGTGAAATGGAAATAAAAACACATGTTATCTCTAAGTAAAGTGTAAAAATAAAGCATTGCTCATATTTTATATTACTTCACTAATACTTAGGATAAATGTAATTTTGAGGGTTTTATGAATGATTTTGAAGGGAAATTAATTATTTTAGGGTTTTCAATATTACTAAGTAAGAATGTGTCTTTACTTAGGAAAAAGGGGTTTTGATGTATGAATGAAGGGTAAATGTTGATGAACGAGGGTTTAAGGTAGGAATTCAATATTTTTAATTGACCAGTTATCGAGCCTTGGGTTCGGTCCCAACAAAAGTCAGAGAAATGCTCATAGCCTTTTTGACTGACAGTTTAGAATACTTATAGGGGAGGGGAAATTAGTGATTTTGCCCAATGATGTCTTATTTAGATAATTGCTCAACTGCTTTCTACCTACCCAACTTTATTTCTAACATTTTTTCTTCATTTTGTAGGTGCATTTAGGCTTGCAACCTTAAAACATTTTTCTTTCAAAGCATAAAACTATCTAAGTCTACCTTATTTCATCCAAGGGCTCAGATTAAACAGTTGAGCTCCTCACAATATTTCCCTGATCACTGAGATATTTATTAACACTCTGCACATAATCATTATTCTTGCAGTAAAAAGTAAAAGTAGTGCCATTTGGACTTGCTCACTTTTAGTTCTTATTTCTTTTTCTTTTGGGGTCTTTATTTTTCAAAGCCCTTTGATCTTTCTTTTAGGACTTTTTACCCTCTTTTTTGCCTTTTTATTATTTTTCATTTTCTCAAAATATGGGAAAACAACTTGCAGAAAGCAAGGTATGTACATATTTACAAGACTGTCAAAGTCAATTCAAAATTTATGAACCCTTTTATTATAGGACCCTGACAGTGGCTCCACATGGGGATGAAATTTCCTGGTGAAATATCAAGAACTTTGAGACTAGTAGCCTTTGGAATTTGACTGTGATGACCCTGTAAATGTCTTCTGATATCTGCAATTTATTCATACTTATGATATTTATCTCTCAAAGCTTAGGGCCTTATCTTCGGGCTTCAACTTTGTTAGGGAAACATCCAATCCAATCTAAACTCTACAATGTATATGCACAATGATCAAAGAGAATAAAAGCTAACTATTCGTTAACTTAGGAGAGTAGTAGTGCTTTAGCATTCTACCATTTACTGGTCCTTCTTGCAGATCAGTTCCATCTATTTCTTTCAAAAAGAAAGCATTATTACCTCTATATCCATAAATCACATAAGGTCATTTCCACAGAAAATCAAATTTTCCATGTTTTCCTTTGTCTTCTCTTCTGGAATCCCATTTTAATACTTTATCTCCTACGTAGAAATCATTCTCTTTGGTCTTTTATCAAAAAATTTCTTGATCTTATCTTGAATGACTTGATATTTTATATAAACTTCTTCCCCTGTTTGTTGAAAGTGAATAGTTTGATTGATCCTTCATTGAATGTCATTTGTTTCAACTTGTAACTCTTGGATAATTTTCATCACTGGTACACCTAGGGAGGATGGAAAAACAGCATCCATTCCATAAACAAGTTGATAAGGAGAAGTACCAATGGATTTTTTTGTAGTAAGTCTATCTACCCATAAGGCATTTACTAACTTCTTATTCCAAGTATTTTTATTGTCTTCAAGTAATTTTTTGATGATATTTACAAGGCTCTTGTTTGAGGATTCAGCTAGGCCATTACCTTGGTGGTAATATGCAGTAGAATGACCTAAGGTAATATGGTATTTGTGGCAAAATTCAATCATTTTCTTGGATTTGAATGTTGTTGCATTTTCAGTAATTATCTTTTGGGGACATCCAAATCTTCAAAGAATGTTGTTTTCTAGGAAGGAAATAATGATAGTATCTGTGGATTGTCTGGAGGGTATGGCTTCAATCCACTTGGTAAAATAATCAGTAGCTGTCAAAATCCACTTATGTTGGCCTTAAGAAGGAGGGTGAATTTCACCAATGAATTCTAAACCCCATTGTTGAAATGGTATTTGAATATAAATAGGCTTTAAGGGGAGGGGTAATAATTTCTTCTTACCCTCAAAAATTTGACACTTATGACATGAAGTTACATACTTTTTGACATCAACAAAAAAAGTAGGCCAGTAAAAACCAGCTCTTAGGATCTTGTTTGTATTAGTTTTCCAATATAGATGTCCTCCACAGTCACCTGCATTGAATTCTTCAAGTATTTTGTCAGCTTCTTCCTTTAATAAAAAATTTAATAAAATCCCATTATGATCTCTCCAAAAAAGGACATTATCTAAAATACAAAATCTTACTGCCTTTAGTTTTAAGAATCTGGCTTTAGTTCTTGAAAATCCAGGAGGATCTTGTAAGTTAAGGAGTACAAATATGATATATGTATACCAAGGTGAGTCTGAAAAGGCTTCACTGATCGTTGGATTCGCCATCTCTTCCTGATTATCTACTTGGGCAATAAAATTTATGTCTAGGGCATTGCAGTTAGATTCAACCATAAGTATGGCTAATCCTTGACCTTTGAAGAGTTTTGTAGGTTTTATCTCTATGTCATATTCTAAGATAGTGGCAATCCACTTACCTCTTCTTCCATCGGGACCATCCTGAGTAAGAATGTCTTTTACTACAGAATTTGGGACATAAGCAATGATATGAGGGTAGAGAATATAAACTCTGAAGTCTTTAATGGCCTTAACCAAAGCTAGGGCTTGTTTTTCCATAATTTTGTACTTCAAAGGGGCATCTCTAAGGCTCTTACTGAAAAAGATATGGGTTGTTAAAATCCATAGTCATTTTTCTACAGTAAAATTGCAGCAATGGTGTGTTTTGAAGCAAATGAAAAAATTATAAAATCTTTCTTAAAGTCAGGACTTATTAGGACTGGAGTTTTGGTTAAGGCTTGTTTGATGGAGTCAAATGATTTTTTAACCTCAACAGTCCATTTAAGAACTGAATATTTTTTTAGCAAGTTATTTAGTTCTCTAATTATCTCAGCTAAATTAGATATGAATCTTCTTAAAAAATTAATCTTACCTAGAAAGGCTTGTAATTCTTTGATGTTTCTTGGTGGAATGATGTTCAGAATTGCTTCTATCCTAGCAGGATCTATTCAGATTCCTTCTTTATAAATTATGTGTCCAAGTAACTTGCCTTCTTCCAATCCAAATAAACTTTTCTTAGGGTTTAAAGAGACGCCAAATTTCCTACATTTAATAAAGACTTGTTTCAGATGATCCAAGTGTTCATTATCAGTTTTGGAAAACACAGTAATGTCATATAAGTAAATTACTAATACATCATGTATTTCCTTTGTAAAATCTATGTCCATAGCCCTTTGAAAGGTTGCCCCTGCATTCATTAGAACAAAAGGAATTTTTACATACATAAAAGTACCCCAAGGAGTAGTAAATGTTTTTTTGCTTGATCTTCTTTTTGGACTAAAATTTGGTTATATCCTGAAAAACCATCTAAAAGTGACATCCTAGAAGAGTCAACTACCCTTTGTAATATATGATCCATTTTAGGTAAAGGATAAATATCTTTCAAGGACACTTTTTTTAGATTCCTAAAGTCGACACATAATCTAATCTCTCCTGTTTTCTTTCTTGTTGGAACTAGGTTGGAAACCCAATCAGAATATCTGATTGGTGCAATGATATGTGCATCATACATTCTTTTCACTTATTTTTCTATCAAAGGTAATAAAAAAAGGTTAATTCTTCTCAACTTTTGTTTAAATGGCTTCTGATCTTCTTTTATTGGAATTTTATGTTGGATTATGCTGGTATAATAGGATTTGAGATCCTCATAACTCCAGGAAAAAACATCTTGATATTCCTTTAAAAGAGTAATGTATTTTTCTTTCTCTTGTTGAGGTAATGTTTTGGAAAGTTTGATTATTTTGGGTTCTAACTCTGTACCAATATTTCATTCTTCTATATCAGATCTAACTGGCTCCATTTTAGGTTTTCTAGCTACATCATTTGATTCAAAAAGATATTCTAAGAGAGTTAAACCTTCAGGTAAGAAATTATCCGTAAGATTCAATATATCTTATTCATCATCAATAATTTCTTCAATCTCTACTTTCTATAAGCTATCTATATCTGCTTGACTAAATCTTGTTGGTTTATCAAAATTTATTCTATTTACATCTAAGTTATTCAAATCTATCTCACAATCTAAATCTTGATCTATAGTACAATCTGTGTCTATCTTACAATTTTGAAATTCATCTTCATTGTTCATAAACTTGTAAATATGTTCATCCTGAGAAAAAAATTGTCAATACTTAAGGTTGTCTGGAATTATTGGCCTATGTTTGACTTTAGCAGTATATCTGTGATTAGGTTGGAATGGTAAATTGCATTTTCTAGCAAAGGTTGCTAGACAGTGAGCTTGTATATTTTGTTTTCTAGGTATAGCAGCAAATATACATTCCAATAAATCATCAGTTAAATCTATGACAGTGTCTATGTATCTGCTTAGTCTAGGATTGTAAACAAAATAAACTCCATTTACTTGTTTTATGATCAACTCTGAATCTCCCATGATTAATATTATTTTCCCTCCTAAGTTCCTAATGATTTGGAGTCCTAGGATGAGGGCTTCATACTCATCCATATTATTGGTACATTTGAAATTGAGCTTCAAAGCATGGCCTTATGAGTGATTAGTCTCCATGTTGGTTATCCAAACTCCTGATCCTGCTCCTAACTTATTTACTAAACCATCAAAGTCTAAATGCCATAGAGATTCATGAAAAATATTATCATTGTTTGGTGATTTCTTTTTCTCTATTAGTTCAGTTTGGATTTCATTAGTTTTAGAGTTACATAAGATGAAAGAATCAAGGTTAGTTGGTGTAGAGTAAATTGGGTAATTTATAGATCTTTCAGCACTACTAACCATGTACTTCATCAATGTTTCCCTATATAACTTTTTAGGCTGGCCAAAAACGGATATAGTAGCATAAGACATGTCCAATTGTAGACATACCTGTAACTTTTCTCCCCATGAGCAACAAAGTAACATTCCATATTTAGGTGGGATATCAACTACTACAATTTCCATTCATATACTCTTACCAGGATATTGAACTAGTGTTACACACAAATATTTGATTAAACCAAGGCATTTAACTTTACTTGAATCAAATGAGAACAAATCTTTGTAGGGCCTTGTGATTTCTAGATTGAGAGTTTCCATTATGGCTTTCGGCATTAGCTTATGGGAATCTCCTGAATCTAGCATGGCATTGTGTAAAATTTTATCATGAATCCTAAGACTGATATAAAATGGAGGAACTACTCCATCTGCATGTTTTCCATTCACATCTGGGCCAAAAATCAACTCTGGCTGATCATCATTTAGATTTATGGAATATTTTCCATCATTCATATTTAATGTTTCAGTTATGGTTGATTTATACAAGTCATGTTTTACCAATTCATTCAAAGGAATTGGTATTTTTAGGTTTGCAATTTCAGATTGTATGTTGAATGTAGGTTGAGATTTACTGATTTGAATCAATTCTTCTTTAGTAATTGTAGTTTGTGTTGGTTTGTCTTGTTTTTCTACAGTTATTTTTTCATTTTCAATTGGTTTAATATTCTATGTTTGTGTATATTGTGTTTTACTTCTCCTAACTTTCTTTTCAGGGATTGTTTGTGAAGCAGTAGATTTTTTGTCAGACTTAGAATTATTAGCATGTGTTTTTGAGGTAACATTTTTTGGATCTACTAATTTAGGATCACCATAAGGTATTTTATGATCTAAATTTGTTGTCTTAACAGAATTAGAAGATTTAGTAGCATTAGATTTCTGTGAATCTTTTGCAGCTTGAGCAACTTCATCAGTAATATCAACAATTTTAGGGCTTGATGCATTTTTAGGACTAGAAATGTTTTGGGAAGAACTAGATTTTTGCTTATTTTCCCTTGGGAGAATTTGCAGAACTTTTGTTTAGGGGCTTCTACTATTTTCTGATTCTAAGTTTGGGAAGTTTTCTTGGTAGAAGACTCATTGTTTTTCTTATTTCTAAGGTTATATTGACTGTGTATTTCATTTATAGCATAATCATAACTTTGTTTATAATCAAAGGATTCACTTGAATCTAATTTGAGTTGTTGGAGTTCAAATAATTCCTGATCTTCCTGAGTGAGAAAGATAGTATTATTATCATCTATTCCCATTAGATTTATTGCATCCTCATCATCATCATTATTCTGAGAACTTTCAGCATAGTTCTCTTGGAATGGGGGGCTTATTGTTTGGTCTGGGGTTGTTTCTTTTGCTTTTCCAGAATTTGTGTTTTTTCTAAAATTGGGATTTCTGATTTGTTGTTGGTTATCCCACTAAGGTCTTCTCTCTATGTTGCCTAGTCTATCCATCATCCTCTCTAAGGTTTTAGCTAACATATCTATTTTTGTGTCTGAATTGGTAGTTTCTTCTTTAATGGTCACTCTTCTTTCATTTTTGAGTCTATCTTTTTTGGCTAAAATGTTTACTTCTACACTAACAGCATATGTTTGCATTTTTTCTAAGGTCTCTACATCTCTTTCCCTTAATTGGTAAGTCATATCTGCATCAAATCCATCAAGGAATTTGAGCAGGACATGAATAAGGAGTGGGTTTAAGATTTGCAGGGATAGAATTATAGACACTATTATATCTAGTGCAGTAGTCTTGGACTGACTCATTTGGAGCTCTTTTCATGGAATCAAATTCAGACAATATTTGGAGGGGATTATTTTTCTTTTCCCATTTATTTAAAAACAATCTATGAAACACAGCTAAATCAGTTACACTACCAGCAGCTAGATCTTTAAACCACTTCTTAACTTCTCCTGTCAAAGTTTGTGCAAACAACCTCATTTGAACGTATGAGTCATCAATCTCATAAATTTCAAAGAAGTTTGTCAACTTAGTAATGTGTTGTTGAGCAGTATAATTGGTAATGCCATCAAATAGTGGTATTTTATTTTGATAGTCTTGAGGCATCTCATGAAGTTGTTGTGGCAATACTAGGGGAGCATATATAGCAGCCATAGCTTGAAGCTTAGCTTGGCTTGGAGCTGTGCTGGAAATGATAGCTGATGAACTAAAAGTTGTATTTGAAGTGTTGGGAAATGAAATTGGAATGTATATGGAACCACTAAGGAATGAGTATGATGAATTTAGGAAATAAAAAGGTTAACTAATGGATATATTGGATGAAGTGAGTGGTGGAAATAGTACTCTAGGTTGTAAAGGTAATCTAGGGATAAATGGATCTGTAGATGAGCTGCTAGTGGAATTTATAAATGATGTAACAGCATACAAAGATGAATCTCTAGCTAGTATTATTGTAGTATGTAACTGAGAAACTGGAGGTTTGTTTGCATAGGCCAAAAATTGAGCTAATTCAATAGCTTCATCAATATATTTGAGAATAGTAACATTAAGTTCTTCAATTTTAGTCTAATATTAAAATTTCTTTGATTTAGAATTGACTGTAATATTTTTTTGTTTTGTATTCAAGAATGAAGTGAAAACAGGGTCTAAAAAAGTAATTTTAAGATCGCTTTCAAATTTCCTTCTAAATAAATAATGCTCAAATTTCAGATCAAAATCAATATCTTGCAAACTTACTAACTCTTGTGGTAATGAATTGACTCTTTTTAATGATACTTCAGCTTCTAAATTTTCTAACTGTTTTTTCTTTTTACCAATTCAGTCTAGGTTGTCTACTATAACTGCGGGCTTAGGATCCAAGTTAGACCTAGTATAATAAACTTTCCTAGAAGCCATAATTATTATTTTCAATAAACACAACTTATAAAAGCAATCTTAAAGTAAAAAGATGAATAAAAATATTTCCTTTAAGACTAGTTTTATGACTGAGGATTGGTTAGGTCCCCAGTATGGTCGCCAGTAATGTTATCTCTAGTAATTCTCAAGTTGTGTGATTAAGGTTTTTAGTGAAATAATTATAGAGGTAACCACAAACCTACTTCGACTCTAGGATCTAGCCTTCCTAGGGTTCAGAGAGGGCTCTCCCTTTAAAGGTTAACTTTGTTTTAATTTGTGAATATTAGGCTAGTTATGAAAGTACAATTTTGGTTTTGCTTTGATAGATTTGCTCGGAAAAATCACTTAAAATGATGGATAGTGGGAAATATAATTGTCCATTGGGCTATGGAGTCAAAACCAAGCAAACAAGACTAGGATCAAGGGCAAAAAGGTCAAATCTCTTCAAGGCAAGATAGATAACCCTTGGAGATCTTGGAAAATTGTTTTTGTGAGGTGGTATGATCTGGATAAAGAGCACTTAAGAATCCTTAAATCCAGAAAAGGAAGTAGTATGAAGAGGTCAAATGAGAGAGGAAGCAATTAAGGGTTCCCTATACTGGAAATCAGAGGAAAACATATAAATGATAACTAGTTAAAAACAGCTTGCTATTAACAAATCTTGTAGTAATACTCCTAGTTATACATTCAGATTCAACATAAACATAAATGGATGCATGTTGTTAGTCATCCATAATTTTCAATATATGAAGATGAGTAAGTAGTGGTCCTAGATTTCTAGAAAAAAAATTCATAAACATTGTGAGTTCTAGAAATATCACTGCCTTCATTATCGTGAGATAAAACTTTCACTATTTTATCATCCTATCTAGTCATGACTGGCCCACCACTCCCAGAAGACCCATCATCAGCTCAAGCCATTTTTTTTAACCCTAACTTGTCACCCATTTTTTTCACCATGTCTTGCCTTTTGGCCCAAATCCTCTGTTTTTTTTACCTACAAGATTCCCCACTACGACCTAAACCTACCAATCAAATAGCCTTTATGTCTCTTCCATAATATTCTCAGACACTGATTGTCTCTGCAGGCGCTTTGGATAGTCAAGTATGCTGGATCTTAGGTCTTCAAATACACTAAGCTTATCATAGGTCCTATCTTGTATTTGGTGATCCCTAAGTCTAAGTCTCTGTCCAAAGTCCAAGTCCAAGAAAGCCCCCATTAGGTCACCCAAGGTTTCACTAAGTCATAGGATGGATTTGGTGCCCAACAAGTTATGCCTTCCTGCATAAAGAGATTGTATTCAAAGAGGAATAAAATCAAGCAATTTTGATCCAAAGTCATTCAAGAAAAGCCTCGGCTTAGAGCACAAACACTTCAAGGGACAGATGCCCTTGTTCACATTTCTACAATGACTAGCCAAGGTGGCCACAAAAAATAAGAAAAGGTAAGGTAATAAGATTGTAATCATCACCAGGAGGCAGACACAAACAAGACAAAAGCAACAGGCTTATAGGTAAAAGAGAATCAGGGTTTGTTTTTGTTGATTAACAAAACAGTGGTGACAAGAAAAAAACCATCTTAGAGATTTCAAGGACAGAAGCCTCCTCCTTAGGGTTTTTGCCAAAAATAGCATTTCTTCACTTGCACTAAGAGAATAAAATACAAAGAGTATCAGTTTAAAGGGGATCATTTTACCAAAGGGTAAAAAAAAAGAGTTTTTGAAATAAAAGGTTGGGCATAAGTTATTATCAAAACGGCCTAAAAAGAAAGTGTAACCCTGGTTTGCATCTCAGGAATAGACCCCCAACAAAGGCCTCCATGTCAAAAATATTGTTCTACAAAGGATGACAGAGGCATCAGTAAACGTTTTTTCCAAAAAATGTCAAAAGTGTGTTCACGGCAAATATTAGGCAAAAGGCACACTAAAAATATAGGGGACATTGACTCTGCAAAAGTGGGTTTGATATTCTAAAAATTACTTTTCAAATCAAATATAAAAGGTCACTTGAACCTTTCCCACGCATCATTTGTGATTTCCAAAGAGAAGAATTCGTTGGGAGAATTTTTTTTGGGTTTTCAGGCCAAACTATAAAAATTTCGGGCACTATACACCGAGGTCGGCGCTACACATAGGAGGGAGGCGAGTAGTGTAAAAATACACTGCACTACGCACTCAGAGCCCAGCGCTATGCACAGGCCCAGCAAAGACTGGAAGCACCTGGGACATCGCCCATTCTGCCTGGCGCTATGCACAGGTGCTACACTCTGGCTAGATTTCTCCACATTTTCTCAAAGAGATCCAAAATTTGAAATTTCGTCTTCAAAACTTCTACAAGCAAAGTCTAAGGTTGGTGAAACTTTTTTCTCCTCCAAAGCTCTCCTTTTTCTAAAAACAAGGAAGTCATCCATAGTCAAAATTAGACCAAAACCTATACTATATAAAGATCAATTACTTAGTCTTTGAGTTAGTGTTTGCAAGTGAAATTGGTTTTGAGTACAAAAAGAAGATTGGGTGACTATAACCTAACCTCTAAACCCCAAGTGCAAGCTCTGTTGTGAAACTAGCTCCAAAAAGAGAAGAAAAGAGATATCAACGCCCTAGAAATAAGCCACTTCGAGGGGGAAAACTCCAATACATTACATGAATGAAAAATTCTTGGATGATACAAATGAAAAAACCTCCTTTCTATATATAGGAGTCCATGGGGCCACAATGTAATCCTAGTGGGGGCAAAATGTAACCCTAGCCGACCTAACAATAATAATGTAAGGGCACAATAATAACAATATGGGGGTTACAGGGTTACAACAATAACAATAAGGGGGGCTACACTAACATAATAAGGGACTACACTATTAATATAGGGACTTAACATGCCCCTCTCCTTCAAACAAGTGTTGTCCTCAACGCTTGATTATTTCTTGATGCTTCTGTATAAAATTCTCATCATCCCATGTGGAATCTTCTACAGGAAAGTTCTTCCACTTGCTGAGATACTTTGAAATTGATTGTACTTGTCGATTTCTTGTTTCTGTGACTGCTTCAGAACTTCTTTCGATGTGATATTGATCTTCCAGTTGTTTCATTTGATTTTGCACCAAAGTTAGGTTATCCTTTGAGAGTTGGAGAACTTGTTGTTGATGCTCATTGTGATATTCCACTACTTTATCATCCATAATATATTTTATTTTATCCTTCAAACCATCCAACTTAGCCTCCATTTCTTCTTTTAAACCATCTATGTCATCTTCGGTTGCTCTTCGTAAGATCGAAATTTGTCGCACTTGGTACCATAATTTTGATATCTCATACTGCAATTCTTCCTCTTCATGCATCATAGTATAGCTTTTTGAGGGCTTAATGGGTATGGAATTATTTTTTTTAGGCATCATAGAACCGAATACTGATAAAAATTCTAAAATATGCCCTTGGAATCACTTCAAACTGCTTTTTCAAAAAAACGTTATCCAATTTTAAAAATCAAATACACACTTTTTTCTTGCTTTTGAGGAGCTCAATATTCAAACTGAATTATCTTTGTACTTGCAGATCCTCAATATCTGAAATTAGGCCCTATAGTATCCCTCTAAAGCTTCTTTCAAATTTTGTTGTTCTGACCTGATTTGGATTCTTCAAGGAAAAGTTATGTCCAATCTCCCACAATGACCCAATTATGGACTGGTTTAGTAGAGCGAAATTGTATAACTTGCCACGTGTCACTGTTTTTCTCCTTTGGCTCTGAAATTAATAGAAAAGAAACTAAAGTCCGTGTACTTCCAGTCACTTTTTACAGAATTCCAATCCGATTCTCAGAGAGAGAGTTATGAATATTTTCCCACGATCACCTCTTTGAGATGAAATTCAGAAGCCTCAAAAAGCCCTAACTTCCACAGATCATATCTTCGAAAATATCGCGAACCAATATCTAAAATTTTGGGATGTTGTTCCTCATAATTGAGGCTTCGCACTCTAAAAATTTCAGCTTCTGACCCTTCATAGAAAAAATCTTATTACGAAAATACCACGATGACCTGTTTAGGTTAAATTCAGGAGCCGGCAAAATGACCTAAATTGCACAGATCATATCTCCGAAAATATTGAGCACCAAGCTCTGAAATTTTGCGACAATGTTCCTTAGGATTTTGGCTTCACATTCTAAATATTTCAGATTCTAAACCTTCGTAGAAAAAAATTTATAGCAAAAATTCCATGATGACCTGTTTGGAGCAGCGAAACCCTGGAATCTCAAAGCTCTGATACCAAATGTTGTGAAACCAGATCCAAAAAGAGAAGAAAAGATATATAAACACCTTAGAAATAAGCCACTTTGAGGGGGAAACCTCCAATACATTACATGAATGAAAAATTCTTGGATGATACAAATGACAAAACCTCCTTTCTATATATAGGAGTCCATGGGGCCACAATGTAACCCTAGCAGACCTAACAATAATAATGTAAGGGCACAATAATAACAATATGGGGGTTACAGAGTTACAACAATAATAATAATGGGGGCTACACTAACATAATAAGGGACTACAATATTAATATAGGGACTTAACAAGCTCTAAAAAATCATTTTCGCCTTAGCTTTCCTTTTGCAAAGAGTTGACCTCAAAACCACTAAAAGCACCTAGATTTCCCAAAAACCCTCAAGAAAAGTCCAAAAGTCCTACTGCTGTCTTTTGGACTATTCATCATGTCAGAGGGAGATAATCATACCAGTAGTGATGAGAGTCATACTCCCACCAAGACAAAACATCATGGATGAAAAGCAAAAAGATTTGAGCCCCTAGACACCACTCCACTCACTTCATCTCCTATGATCCTTTCATGCTTCCAGGATGTAGGGTGCTAAAAATTTTGTGAGAAGGTCAAGCAAGTCAGCAGCCATTCAGACTTAACTAGATTTTTCGTCTGTATCTTACAAAACCATCAAGTCAATGTGGCAGGGGTACAATTTGAGCTCTCATCTGAGATCATTTCCAAAGCAACAAGTATACCAGACACTAGTGAGGTGTGGTTTAAACAAAAGAAGCTGGAGTTGAGTTATTATGGGCCCTATTTGAAACCCAGCTATCAACAAAATTGTAAGTTTGTTTTCCCTTTTTCCCATTTGCTGGAGAGGTATGCTGCATTGATGAGGCAGATTATTATTTATTTCACATGTGAAGGGAGATACTCATGGATCTACTCATATCATATAAGGTTGCTGATGCATTTTCCCAAGGTCAAGATGATGAACCTACCTTACCACCTTTCATGAAGCATTGAAAAAATGGCCTCAGTTGTCAAGAAGAAAAGCTATGACCACCAAATGCCAAGCCTCTTTCATCACTCCCTGATCAAAATGATTGTTCCATACCAGCTAGAGCAGCAAGGAATATCTTGGGAAACCTTCATCTCACATGATGTGTTTACAAACCCCCGGGCCTTCATCCAGTAGAAATTTCCTTCCACTTCACAACCATCTACCTACACACATCCATCATCTCCCCATGTGCCTTCTCCACAAAGAATTTCACCTCTTACCTCTTCCCCTAAATTTCCAAGTGAGGGGGCTGGCAATAGCCCTAGTGAAGACCAAATAGAAGGCAATAGTCAGGAGGAAACTGAGACAGATAATGATGGACAAGGAGGGATCAGTGGAAGAAGGTGATGAAAATGAAGAAAATAGTGAAGAGGATGGGAGTAGCCATGAAGAAAGCAGTGATGTCAATGATGAAATTAGTGAAGGCAGCCACAAAGATGAGATTAGTGAGCCCAATGAAGAGGAAAACAGAGATGAAAGTAGTGGGAAAAATGATGAAGAAGAGCAGCAAGATGATGAAGAGGAGAAATATGATGAGGAGGGGCAAGATGATCAAGAGGACAGCCATCAAATTACACCAGACAGTCAAGGAAAGAGTCATGACAGTCATGACAGTAGTCATGTCTGTCTTGACAAAAATCAGTCCACGGATGACAAATAAAATCAGAGTGAGGCAAGTGCAGAGGATATCAAGCAAACTAAATGTCAAAATGATGATAGCATTGCCTTTAAAACTTCCATTGTTACCCCTCTCACATGCACATATCACAGAGGGAGAAGAAATGTGTTTGATGCCTTTAAAAGGCAAAGGGCTATCTCTTCTCAAACAACCAAAACATTGGACAAAGGCAAAGAAAAAATGGAAAAATTTGAGCAGAACGTACAAGTAAGAAGGAGCAAAAGGATCAAAAAGACTTCTCAAGGGCCTCTTTTTTTTTATCTAGACAGTGATAATGAGGACCAAGGGATAAGTACTAAGATACTCCTCTTGGAAAAGGATGCCCAGCTTCAAGAAAGGGAAAAGGATTTTGAGAGGGCACAAAGGGTCATATACTATTGTAAATAGGAGCATAAACATTTCAAAGAGGTGAAGAGGGGCCTTTCCTTGCATAATAAAATGGTCAAACACTATGCAAGGAAGAGCATGATTGCTAATGCCAAACTCAAGCAAGCCCTCATGGAGCTAGAAGAACTAAAAAGGACCAAAGTGCATGATAGCCTTGGGATCTTGGCTGATGCTTCTCAGCAGGTGTCTAAAACCCCTTGATGGGTCTACACACCAATTTTCAAGCAAATCCAGAAACTTTTTGTTTTTTCCAAATTTTGACCCCTAGGAGCGTAGCACCCTAGGCGCTACGCAAAAAAATTGGGGCATCCTCAGCTGCTGGAGTTTACATTTTTGGATTTTTCATATCACCAACATTTTACCCACAAAATTTCAGGTCAATTGGAGCATTTTTGCCCCCTCAAAAGGTCAAAAAACACCTCAAAATTGACATTTCTACCTCCTTTTTAGGCCTGGCGCTGCGCACAGAGCAGTCATGGGAGATTTGATTTTTGAGTAGCTAAATGGCATCCATTCAGCACAAATCAAGTATTTTTGGAAATTATACTCATCAAGCATTCCAACGAGCCATCACGGGGTGAAATACGATGCCGGGAAGGGGTCCAAAACTCAGCTGCAATAGACCCTATTTTTTGTTGAAATGGTGATACGCACAGAGACATCCTTTTGCCAAAAAGACAACAAAAGACAATGATTAATGAAAAATTGGTTTTTTAATTTTTTTTTGGACAAATCACTCCTGATTTGATTTGGGAGTTATGTTTTGATGTTTTTCATTTATTATCTTATCTCTTATGTGTCTTGGGCCTTGCATGGTCATTAAGCACATTTGTGACATTTATGGCTAAATTAGTGTTTATGGAAGCCTCTTAGGGTTTCCACGTCCTCATTTTCTCCATAAATAGAGCATGAGGCTCTTATGTATTAGTTGGATTTTGATTACTTATGCTGAAGCAATACATATTCTCTTGGAGTTTTTGATAACAATTTGATATCTTGGAGCTCATGCATGCCCTGGTTTGCTTGTTGATGGAGAGAGACTGTTTGTAGGAACCATAAGCTTGGTTGATGGTGAAGTGTTTCTTATGTTCATGTTTTCCAGTTTTCCATTATGTTTTCCATCTTGCTATTTTGCAGTAGGACAAAAAATTTAGATTAAGAAATGTTTTCTGATGGCACCTTACTTATGTTTGTCCTTCACTGCCTCAATGTTTTCTTCTGTTGAGATATGTTAGGGAATCCATCTCTTGCTCCCTAAGAAGTTCTTAGCTTGTAAATTTCTTGAATGGTTTAGATTAGTTAGTATCAAGTATGATTTATGGCTAGCCCTGCATATTGTTGCCACTGAAATACTCTGTTCTTGGAATCATCTCTTTAAAAGCATATTTGCCTAGGTTTATCAAAGAAGTTTGTTTCAATCCTGCTCTTTGCCTTTACTTAGCTGAATTTGTTTCAAGGAATCTTCAAAGCTGTAACTTTAGATGTTCGGGGTTTTCTCTCCTTCTATGGTTATAGCTACTTGTGCATCTTAAATGTTTTTCTGCTCTTAATGATGAAATATATGAAAGTTAAATAAGTTTCTTGCCTTTCTATGTTTCAGCTAAATGTTTGTCTTGGTTGATTATCTGCTTTTAGTCTGAAATCAAATGGATTAGGTTTTTCTTATGCCTTTGATTCTCTTTCTATTCTCATAAATATTCTAACTCTCACAGTTTACAAGTACATAAAGGATTCAGTTTTTTCCCTTTATCAGCTTATTATTCTCAAGCTTAATTTTCACCTCATGACCCTTCACAACCTTAAAAGATCCACCAACTAAGTTAAAATTTCCCTGAAAATGCTCTTGAAACCATTGATGAACTTATCATGACCTTGCTAGACTCCATTGCCCAATGACTTAACAATCTCCCTTGTTTTCTATCTAAATCTATTTGAGCATCATACCCAACCAACAACAATAAAAATACCCTACACTTAACATCTAGCCTAAAATCAACCCTAATCAGCAAACAAATTTCACATCTTTGCATCCACTAGAGAGATCCCTCTCCGAATCCAAGAAGGCTAGGTCCTTGGATTCCAAAGCTTGGTTTGATGTTACCCCTGTCCATTTGTATCTCAATCAATCTAGCAAATTACGGGGACCTAACGTAATGGCGATCACAGTGGGACAGAGTTCATAGTATCCTGACAAACTCTTACAGACTCATATACGTCCTCAGTTTGACTTAAAAAATCAACTCATAGCCAAGAGTAGAAACTAATTTCTTCACCATCCTAGCAAGATGATGACTCAGCTAAAGGATACTCATTGAAAACTTCAGGCTGCATAAAGAAACTCAAAAGCCCAAAAGTACTCCCTAGATTGATTTTTATCAAAAAATTGGTGGTGGACCATTGTATACATATCCTCAAAATTTCAAAAACATCCACCTAGCGACTACACTAGCCTCCAGTAGCCCTTTTTTCATCTCACTAGTCCCATAGGTTTTTCTAGGATTGTGTCAAAACAGTCCAAATCAGTTTTCAGGGCCTAGATATACCTTGTGTGAGTAAAGAAAACACTAAGAGAGGTCAGCCTTCCAAAAAAAAAAATAGTCCCAAACCTCCAGCCTCTCTGATTTTCGAGTAAAGAGATATGGCTTCATGAAGGATCAATACCAGATCACACCCAGACCCAAATCCTCCTACCGTAGTTGATGACCCAAAAAAGCTTTTGTGGCAAACTTCTAAAGCTGGAAACTCGCCCACTGTTAGGACCATTCATAGAGCAAGTTATGCACCAAATTTCACAAGATCCTCAATTTGACTTGCACCATACCAAGAATCTATTCAGGACCAAGTCACAAAGTAGAGTTGAACAAACTAACCTTGACCCCATAGATTTGGAGCAAAGCTCCAATAGAGAAGCTTCTCCTTCCACTCCACCTGACTTTCAGATTCTCCATCACTTCAGCTCTTTTCATCTCAAAAATACTTAGAATCAGTTCTCTGGTCCAAGTACCTCAGCTACACCCATTCATACCACCATTGTGCAAACCACCCCACTCCATCCTACTCCACCTCTTACAAATCCTCCCCTTATAAATCAGCCCTTATTTCCTTTTCCTCCCATCATGGCAGCATGGTATGCTCCACTGGCTCTACAACAGCTGACAGTATGAATTCTTCGTCGAAGTGTACGAAAAGAACCACTTTAGCTACGCATAACTAATAGCCCTAACAACAATAATGGCTGCAAAACATCTTCAGATCTGCAATTAGTAGTTAAAGTGCTGCAACAAACAGATCTATAAATGGAAAGATATTAAGCATTAAAGTAAAGAGTTTGCTCCATGCATCCAACAGACAAGACAAGAACACGATTTTTTGAATGAATTTTTATATTACAGGGCACCTGGGAGGAAACAAGAAGGTGTATCCAGATCTCCTCAATGGGATGGGTTCTTTGTAGTCCTCGGCACTTCAGATCTAAGCTTTCTCTCTCTTGTAGATGTAGAAAACCCAATGTAGAAGATAGAGCTCAATGGGAGCAAAAATGGTAGGAATGAGACCAAGTGTATAGATCCAGAGTGATCTAATAGGCAACAAAAGGTGAAGAATGATGGGAAGAACCCTCCTATTTATAACAAAATATTGGGTCATTCTAGATCTTGGTGCATGATTAAAATAATGTTAACCAAATCTAGATCCACCTCTATGGAATATTTTATTATTATTTGTTGGAGGGAAAGGGACTTTGACTTGGGTCAAAATCCCTTGATTAGTGAAGGATAAATAAATAAATGATTTATTTATCTTTTTAAGGAAGTGGTTGGGATATAATCAAATAAATAATGATTTATTTGATTAATGGTGGTTGATTTGGTCATCTTTAACAAGGAATATTATTTAAATAATTATTCCTAGAAAATAATAAGATAACTATGGGTTTATCTCATTAATTTCTTTGTTTTTGGGTTAAACATGATTGGGAATAATAATTAAATTATGGTTTAATTAATTATTCCTTTTGGGGTTTCCTAATTAACATAGTGAAAGCAGTTTTACTTGGGGTAAAACTGGTCTTACATGGTGTACTTGGGTCCATCCAATGATGAAGAGTTAGATGACCAAAAAATGGTGTAACAGATTGCCCCCCAGCGTGCGAGTGTCAGGAGCAAATCGTATGACCAAGTACGTTGTAAGAAAACAATCACTAGAAAACAAAAGGGTATGTCAGAGAGAGAAATATGAGGTAGATAGTGTGTTGAAGGACTAGACCCGGAGGAGACGAGACTCGCAGGTGCAACAAGTCTCTGTTATGAGAGGGTACCTGTGCTGAAGGCGGCGGGGGAGGCATACCTATGCCCGCCGTGACAAAGTACAAAAGAATAGTGTGTCCAGTGAACAAGGGACCGAACCATAGAGTACAGCTGGCATAATCAAGAGCGAGATAAAAATACAATGAATAGTCTCACATACATGCTGTGCCTGGGATAACAGCCAGGACTAGTACAATATCATCTGAGTACATGAGATAAATACAACCCAAATGCCCCCTGTAAATGGGGAAGGGCTCACAAAATCTGACTGATACATGCAAATCATAGAGGTGCTGCAAGTGGCTAAGGCCAACATCATCAAAGGCTGGAGCGGCATCAAAGGCTGCAATGAAGAGGTCATCCGGGCATGTGGGGGGCTACCTGCAGGGCCACCCCCTCATGAGGGCTGAGACATCTCACACACGCCCGGGAATCATCAAGAGCTGCTGCTGGGTCACTGGACTGTCCGGTATACGAATCTCGATCATGCTGAAAGGAGCTGGAGAAGCAACCAAGTCAAAGGGAAGTGAGAAATCCCCCTGCCTGATCCGAGGCACCGAACAAAAGTGGAAGTTGGAACCAAGGTACACCGCCCTCTAGACCTTGCTTCTGGAATAAATGTGCTGAGGTCAACAGAAGGAGGTCCGCCGTAGGTGAGGCAATGAGAGAACCTCAACTAAGGCACGAGAGAAGAGCAATAGAGCGACGGACAGACTGACACTAATGAGGATGGTGGAAATGGGAAGGATGGAGTGGCGGATGGACAACTTCCCTTGTTAGAGCATAAAGGGCACGAATGACATGGCAGCGACTGACACAATATCGAAGGGGACAGGGGACAGTGGGGCTGAAGGTCATGAGATGCGACACAAGAGAGGAACCAAGCAAAAAGAATGGAGGGCTATAGTAGGGTGTAAGAGGATGCAGGATAGACTCCATGAATGCAATGATGACTCAACTCGGATGCTCTAAGCAAGGGCGACTAGATAATGCTGCCACACAGTAAAGGCCCCAATGGGGGGTCATAGAAACATGAGTACAAGGTGGGCACTCATGACGAAAATCAACACGAACATGGACAAGTAAGGGGGCGATGTGGTGCCCCAAGTACAAGTGTCGTAAGTGAGGAAATTCGATTTTAAGGAGTGGGGAAGTGACCCTTCGTGGAAAAAATGTGTCCGGGTGAAGTATCAAATCACCAAAAACTAAGTAAAACCCATTTGAGAGCTCGGTGAGATCTATCCAGCGGTGCTGACGGTTCGTCGAACGGGGCTATGGTGTGGTCGCAGCAGTCGAAAGAAGAAACAGGGGTTCTCTTTTAATGAGGCCGTTTTCCCTCCAAAATCATTCATTTGCTATTGTTGCTGTGGTGAATGTGGAGAGGAGAGAAGGCCCTAAATCTTGCGGCGAACGTAGCGGACAAACCGACCGTTGGATTTGAGATCTGTCAGTTGGAGGTAAGAGGCCTAACCTAGCTCTTGCATTTTGATGGATTAGATTTGCAGTTTAGGGCCCAACACCCCAGAAACAACCCCTCCCTCCTCTCTACGGCCGGGTCGCACCTTTTGGGGCAAAAAGTGCGACCCGGGACGCAGGTTTGGGGGCAAAAAGTGCGACCTATTCCAGAAATGGGCAGAAAGCTGCGACCTGGGAGGGGAGGGGGGTTTGGTGCTGTTTGATGGTTGGGAGTTGGGTTTTTGTGTGTGGTTATGGTTTGCCCAATCTGTACCCTGACAAAGAGAATGTGTTTGTGCAGGTATGGCAGAGTTACGGGTCAACTGGAGAGAGAGGGATCTGGGAACACTTCGGGCAGAGATCCAGGCGGATCAGGGCGTCCGTCGTGTATTGGCCAGATTTGGGGTTCTCAAGTTTGTGGAGAACCCGTTGATGAGAGCAGGGGAACCATTACTGGCCCGGATTATCAGTTACTAGGATCCAGATCAGGAGATCTTTGTAGTGCAGGGGCACAGGATCGAACTGACGGTCCAGGATGTGTACTTCCTGACCAGCCTCCCACCATTGGGGATAGTGGGAGACACGCAGCCAGTGTTGCCGCGGGGGCGGCATATCATGGAGTTTGTGGAACGCCATTGTCGACCGGGTTTCCAAGTCAAGGGGACTCGGATATCGATCGGGGATCTAGAGAGGCTAGAAACCCGTGCAGTGGCCGCAGCTGTGCTGCGAATCCTGGGCACCCAGGCGTTCCATCACATCACCGGTGGGCGGATGATGATAGTGGAGAGTGTGTTGAGTGGGACCTACTTTGGGTGGGCCCAAATGATGTTGGTGTCGCTAAAGCGACAGTTGTCGCTATGCAGGCGGTAGGTGAATCATGATTGCTCATATGGGACTTTGTTGTGCGCCTTCTTCTTTGAGAAGATCCCGACCTTGAGGCCTCGTGTGCATCTTCCGGATGGGGGCCCGAGAGAGCCCAGGATGCGTCGTTGGGGACGACTACTCTGCAAAGGAGGAGGAGGGGCGGTCGGGCGAACATTTCGACCGGAGTTCTTTGCCCATTGGGATCGGATGCCGTTGTACATAGACGACTACCCTTATAGTGGGATGAGCTACTATGGGGATCCGGATTTGCCACTTCCGGCTGGTCGAGTTTGGGGGCCCGATGGTAAGTGACAAATTGCTATTCTTATATGGGCGTGTTTAAAGTTTTTTGAATAGTAAATAATGATACTGATTCAGGGACTTTTGGTATGCAGATATAGCACCGGTAAAACCGGCCGGATATATGGGACGACCGGCAGCGTCTGGAGCTACGGGTCCGAGTGGATCGAGAGCGGCGCAAAATGATGGTGCAGCCGCCCTACTGGAGGACATCCGCCGTAGATGTGAGCAGCTGTTGACCGGAGTATCAGAGCGCGGGTGGCAGGATTTAGACGACCGGTACATAGAGCCATGTGTTGGTCTCCCCTCGGAGTGGCGAGGTATCATGCGGCGCATGGCGATGGCCGGTCAAACTATGCGGGATCTACATGCTGCAGGGGCAGAGCCATAGGCCCGGGAGCCTCCAGATAGTGATTAGGGGCATATGGTGCCCCTTCTGATGTATGTAGGGGCAGGTGGTGCCCCCTAGAATGTATGGAGGGGCATATGGTGCCCCCAGGTTTTGTTTGTAACATGCTATGGGCATGCCGTATGTATATGTATGGGGGGGCGTATGGTGCCCCCAGTTTTTTGGAACATGCTATGGGCATGTCATGTGTATCAGAGTAGATGGACTCATCAATATATGGTTTGCGACACATATTATGGATATGCATCGTCTTTTGATGGTTGATTTAATGTTATTGTCTTGTATGAATTGAGTGTGATAAATGCCAATATAGAACATGGTTTGCAATACTATCTACGTAGTGATTCTGGTCTCTGGGTACATGGTTGAAAGTTATGGTTTCAAACGCACGTATTAAGACTTTTACTCGTAAATAGCGTCTAAACAGCACGGGGTTACGCACACGATAAACACCATTTAGTTGCATGACAAGAAGCAAGGAATCCAAATGAACGTGCAGATGGCGAATGCGATGCAGCAAAGCATCAGCTAGTAGGCCACGCACTGCATCGTATTCGGCCTGATTGTTGGTGGCAGAACCAATGCATACCCCGTTAGACAGAACGAGGTCATGCAAGGGAGTGAAGATGGCCCACCCTGCCGAGGCAAGATTCCTGGAGTAGCGACTTGCACCATCGGCGTAACCGATAAAGGATGTGGACGGGGGGATGCGCAAGGTGGTGTGACAAGACAATACATGAGGGGATGAAAGGAAAGGACGGCAGCGTGAGGGGGCAGAAGTCATCAAGCGGAAATGGCGGGGGGAAGGGGCAGGATGAGCAAAACTAAAACAAGGTGATGTATGAGGGCTATCGGAAACATGGCGAGGACTCGGGCTGCGAAGGTCAACAGAGACACCAGTGGAGTGATCTCGAGTATCAAGGGACACAATGGGGGAGGCGGCAGACGGGCTAGGTTCCAAGTGTCGTGCAGAGGAGGACAGGTAAAGAATGGTGACTGTAGCCTCCGTCATCTGGACATCAGGGGGGGGAATATGGATGGGATCAGTGGAATCCTCAGGCTGGGCTGCAGCATACTGCGCGAGAATGGGAGAGGCGGATTGATTTTGTTCAACCTCATACTCGCGGATTACCTCAAGGGAGTCACGGTAATGCGTCGGGTGAGGACAATGATGGGAGTAGTGGCCATGGACACCGCACAAAGCACAAGGCTTGTTGGTGCGGAGAGTCTTGGGGTTCTTGGAGACGGTCGAAGCAGGAGTGGGAGTTTCAGGGACCGTAGTGTCGGGGAACGCGACTTTTACCATGGGGCGAATACGGGGTAACTCGGGACAAGCATGGGTGGCATGACCGATGACATCACATAAGGCACAAGGCTTCGAGGGTGGGGGAGGAGCCGAGGTGGTTGTGGTGGGTTGGTCTTTGGTTGCCCCCTTGCGGGCTTTTCCTTTCTTCCCGGGAGCCGACTCAACAGGAGAAGGGTCCTGTGGAGGTGCTGGGGGCACAGTGGCTATGGAGGAAGCGAGGGGGACCGGTTGAACCGGTGTCAAAGCCATGTAAGGTTTGGGGTGACCGGGGGGGGTGGCGGCTGGGGGGTCAAGGTACCAAACCGGAATACCCAAGGTCAAGTTAGGGAGAGAGAGGGTGGCCATGACGGGGACAGAATATACTCCGGGAGGGGGAGCCAAGAAGGGGATCTGTCCAGCAGGGTAGTGACCAGGAGGTATGGCTCCAAGATGGTTAAGGCCGGGGGGGACCGAGCCTGGAGGATAAAGAGGTTCGGGGATACCAGTTGTAGGTGGAGGGCCGGAAGGAGGAGGTCCGGCTGGCGGAGATGAATGGCTAGGAGCGGGTTGCGGAGGGCGGGGGGGAGGGTGCGGACTAGCCGAGGCAGGCCGTTTATGGGCAGCCTGAGACGATTGCATCATGCAAATATTCGACAAGCTGGGATCCGTAATAGGAGGGGGGAGAAGGTGAGGAAAAGTACCAAGCAGGGTGGAATCTTTATAAACGCCGGGGGAGACACTGGTCAAGGAATCGACGGTTTGCTTGTTGGCTACAGAAGAGATGGTCGTCTCGGAGGCGGATGGAGACGGCGGCTCATGATACGATAGCTGGTCAATGGTGACTATCTTTCCATTATGTGGAAAATACATCTTGCGGAAGACCGCGGATGGGACAGCAGACATGGCATAGGTGTAGCTTCGCCCCAATAGAATGTTGTAGTCTAGAGGGGCGTCAATGACTTCGACATCAACGCAAACGGTCTTACCGGCGAGGGTGATGGGACAGTTACGAAACAGGCCAATAGGCTGGGAGGCATGACCATCCCACGCTCGAAGGGTGATCGTGGAAGGGGCCAACTCAGGGGATCCGAGTTGCTTCCAAACCGAAGCGGACATCACACAGGTGGATGCCCCTCATCAATTATACACCGGGATACAGTGGCGTTCCGGATTTTGACTGGGATTTGGAAAGCAACGGAAGGAGGAAGAGGAGGGTGGTCCGATTGAGTGGCGTCGAAAACAATCATTTGGTCATCAGCAGGATCAACAGCGCCCACGGCGGATAGTAGAGCCTTCCTTTGAGAAGGGCACGACTGGAGGAGTTCCAGTGTGGAAATGGCAGCAGGGGATTGTGCCAAATCATCTACTATACTGTACGATTGAGCGGCTCGACCGGAGGCAGCATTTCGGCGTAAGGGACCCTTTGGAATCTTTGGGTGAACCTCAATTTTGGGTTGAGGGATGTGTAAGGGGCCACTGGATGTCGAAAGAGGCTCTGTAGAACCTGAAGATGGAGGCTCGGGAGCAGACTGAGCAGGGGGCTTGGGGTACTGGCGAGACCGAGTTTGAAGGTGAAGGTCGACGGAAGGGGACGGATCGGAGTGCATCATGAGGATATGATAGTCAGAGGAACCAGAAATGGACGAGGGTGTGGCTGCATGGCTGTCAGGGGGTTGGGTAGCCACGAATCCCTGTTGAGGGAAAGGATCAGTGAACACAGCTGGCTGGGTAGTGGCCACATTAGGAGGAGCGTGAGGGGGGGCGTGTTGTCCGCGCAATGTGGCTTGAGACTCCCACATCTGTCGCATCTGGGGTAAGAGAGGGCAATCGTGAGTGTAGTGACCGTAAACACCGCAACACGAACAGGGCTTGTTTGTGCGAAGCGGCCTATCCGGCCTGGGCGGAATGCCCTGAGGCTGGTTGCTAGTGTTAGGGTCCTGACCAGAATTGGGTCCTCGGTTACCAGGGGCAGATGGGTTCTGGTTGCCTCTCTGCCTTCTTTGGGAAGGGGGATTAAACGCACCCTGCTGCGCAAATACTTGCCCTGGAGGGGGTTGTAAGGGCTGTTGCAGGTGGTGAGGAGGCAAGGGAGGCGGAGACGCATATGCTGGGGGAGCTGGCGCACCAGGCTGCGGATAAAAGTAAGGGTTGGGTTGGGCAGCATTGAGGTAAGCAGGAGGTTGGGCAAAAGGAGGAGGCATGCCGTATCCTGGATACATGTTGCGGGGAGGGGGCAGAGTGCTAGAGGTGCTGGCCCCCCCCTGAGGAAGGCCATGGCTCATAGGAGGGTGAGCAGAGGGGTGGGAAAGAGATCCAACAATACCGTCGGCGGAATGAGATGCCCCCGGGGCGTTAGCGCCACCGGGCCTGGGGATGTCAGGAAGAACGGTATAAACATAACCAGATTGAGCGTAGATCGGGTCATATTTTAAAGCTATTTGGAGGGCGGCTTCTTCAGATTGAGGAAAGTGAGAGGCGACATCTTTGCCGATGGGAGACGGGAGGGTGCGAAGGAACCAGTCCATGTAAACCCGATCTTCAAAGGGAGGGGCTCGACATAAGCTCTGTCTTCGTCGCCATTCCTGAACATGGGCAAAAAGGCGTGTGGAAGAGGATTGCTTAAATGAAGTCAAGAGCTCCGTACCAGTGTCGTATCGGAGAGGGAGCTGGAAGTACGACAAGAAGGCTTGGGCAAGAGTCTCGAACGTGGTATGGGAGGAAGTGGCATGTTCGACATACCATTTAGAAGCTTCGCCGATAAGCGTGCGTTGGAACAAACGAAGACGGATGGAGTCATCGGTAATGGAGTTAGAGGAACACCACATGTGGAAAGACCGGACGTGATTGGTTGGGTCTTCGCCATTAAGGCCCTCGAACTTAGGGATATCAGAGGGTAACTTGGTAGGCATAGTGGGCCGGGTAGTAGTATGGTGAATGGGGTCGTTAATCAACTGATGGAAATCGGGGAGGCTGAGGCCTGCAATGTACGGCAGCACAGGGGTGGCCGGAGTAGTGGCTGTGACGGTTCCGCTAGAAGTAGGGCCGGCATTGGGGCCGGGAGAACCGCTAGCATTAGGCCCTGATCCGGACATGGTGAAGGTAAAAGGAGTCGGAGGGGGAGAACCGGAAGGAGAAGGGGGATCCGATGAATCAGGAGAGGAGTCGGAATGCGGACTCGAAGGTGGACTGGCTCGACGACGACGATGCGGAGCAGGTCGATCAACCGGAAACTGAGGGTGAAGGCCAAGAAGTCTCCGGGAAAGGCGCCTTGGGGGCGCAATGATGACAGGAAGAAGGAAACCGACAAGGGCAGAAAGGGACAGAATCAAGAAGGTCAAGGGCAGATAAGGTGCAGTGACAATTGATTTTAGAGTCTTTGCCAGGCGGTGTAAACCAGGCGCTTCTTCACTTAGGGTCAGTGTGTGGTGTGCGTTAATTTTAATTTTTAAACCCTTTTCGTTGTTGAGAGAAAAAAAGTGTGCTGCGTAGCTGAAAATAAACCTACAGAGAACAGAGTAAAATGCTGAAATAACAGAAAAATAACGGCTACGTATGCATCTATCTAACCCAAGAAGGTGGGTCTCTCAAAACTATGCTGAAAAGAAAGGGAAAAACTATGGAAACACACACAAGGGAAGCTCAACAGATCTAGGGTCAAAGGGGACAGAGATCTGGAGGATAAAGCTGCAGATAAGGGGTGCAGATCACAGCCAAGAGACAGAGGCAAGGTGGCTGGAAAAAGGGAAATCAGCAAAAAGCCGGGGCAAAGGGAAGCCCGCCGTATCTAGGGTCACGTACGTAGATCCTGGAGGATAAGTCAGAGCAGGTGCGTATCATGGCCCAAGACAGAGGCAAGCAAAATAAAAAGAGAAATCTAAAGAAAATCAGGGACAAGGCAGAGGCCTTTAGAGGAGGTCCAAACAAAACGACAAGAGGTGATTTGAAAGGAAAAGAGGCTGATTTCAATGGATCTGGAAGTGAGGTCACAGATCTGGAAAAAGAGGGGCCGGTTCGAAACCGATCAACAACAAATTAAACTCTTTCCACAAAAAGGGAGGGGTACTAAAGTTCCCAAGGGGCCGGTTCCCACTTAGAGAGCAAACAGATCAGACCTCAACAAAGCAAGCCGAGGCGTAGGCCGGAAACCCCGGGCAGGTCAGCAAGAAACCTGCAAAAATTGCGTAAAAATGCGGGAAAAAGGTGTCGCAGTGTTCCCGACCTGATCCGAAAGGAGGTCGCAGGAACAAAGCAAAAGGTGCCTACCAGTCGCAGTGTTTTAAGTTGTACAGCACTTCTGCTCCTACCATGCACATTTTCAAAAGTTGCTGCCTCTTAGCTTGCTATCAAAAGTCGCTTACCTGCGCAATAGGGCCAGAAACACACGGAAGTTAGAAATTTTAGGTTTTTAGGGTTTTATGTGAAAAAAATGACATGAAAAGAGAAAAACTAAGCAGCTAAAAAAGAAGCCCTAGGGCCTGAAGTAGCTGGATATGCAGGAATATGAAAAACGACAGCGGTCGTAATTTGAAACCCGTGTGGAGTCGCCATTTGTTAGTATGAATTCTTCGTCGAAGTGTACGAAAAAGAACCACTTTAGCTACGCATAACTAATAGCCCTAACAACAATAATGGCTGCAAAACATCTTCAGATCTGCAATTAGTAGTTAAAGTGCTGCAACAAACAGATCTATAAATGGAAAGATATTAAGCAGTGAAGTAAAGAATTTGCTCCATGCATCCAACAGACAAGACAAGAACACGATTTTTGAATGAATTTTTATATTACAGGGCACCTGGGAGGAAACAAGAAGGTGTATCCAGATCTCCTCAATGGGATGGGTTCTTTGTAGTCCTCAACACTTCAGATCTAAGCTTTCTCTCTCTTGTAGATGTAGAAAACCCAATGTAGAAGGTAGAGCTCAATGGGAGCAAAATGGCAGAAAATGAGACCAAGTGTATAGATCCAGAGTGATCTAGTATGCAACAAAAGGTGAAGAATTATGGGGAAAACCCTCCTATTTATAACAAAATATTGGGTCCTTCTAGATCTTGGTGCATGATTAAAATAATGTTAATCACATCTAGATTCACCTCTATGGAATATTTTATTATTATTTGTTGGAGGGAAAGGGTGTTTGACTTGGGTCAAATCCCTTGATTAGTGAAAAATAAATAAATAAATGATTTATTTATCTTTTTAAGGAAGTGGTTGGGATATAATCAAATAAATAATGATTTAGTTGATTAATGGTGGTTGATTTGGTCACATTTAACAAGGAATATTATTTAAATAATTATTCCTAGAAAATAATAAGATAACTATGGGTTTATCTCATTAATTTCTTTGTTTTTGGGTTAAACATGACTGGGAATAATAATTAAATTATGTTTTAATTAATTATTCCTTTTGGGGTTTCCTAATTAACATAGTGAAAGCAGTTTTACTTGGGGTAAAACTGGTCTTACATGGTGTACTTGGGTCCATCTAACGATGAAGAGTTAGATGACCAAAAAATGGTGTAATAACA